>JABUQX010076173.1:0-2500 GCA_015478945.1 Trachelipus rathkii
AAACAATACAGACGATGAAAATTCATATTATCACCTATATCTTCTGCACTCGAGTTCTTAATGATACTTTAATCGGCAGAGTTGGAAACAAATGCTTCTATCGTGATCTCAGATTAACAGTTTGGTTTTCGTTAGGAAAGCTCGACTGAGGATAACGGAAGATGTTTTATTATTACTAAAATGTATCATAATTCTTCGGTAATACCTTCTGCTAAGTTTAAACTCCAAAAGAACATATCTGTAATATTTCCTTAGATGTAGTGCATATAAACTTCAGGGTTGGCAAAAAGCCATAGATTTTTGGCTTTTTGGCTTTGTCTTTTTGCAATACCTGAATATAGGCTATTTTACCATATATCCATGGCTTTTTGCCAACCCTGTTATAAAGGGAAAACTTCTTTTATTTGCCTTACAAAGTCAAGAATTTCAAGGTGAGAAAAATGGAAGATCGTCCATTACTTCTTAATTCTACACTTATATTATAAAAGTATTTTCTATCCAAATTTCATGAGTAATCTGCTTCATTTTTGAAGCTGAAGGTGGAGATTCTTTTCCTCTTCTATTCTCGTTTTCTTTTCCTCCTCTTCCCTGCTCTCATTAGTCTTGGAGGTGAAAAGGGTGATATTCCAGAGGGTGTTATGTTAACACCGATTCTACTATATGGGTCAGAGACATCGAGTAACACCACAAGAGAGAGAATAGTAAAATACAGTCGGAGGAGATGTACGTTTTGAGAGCAATAGTTAGAAAGACTAGAAGAGACAGACAAAGAAACGGAAGAATAAGAGAGGAGGTTGGAGTGAAGGCCATATTAAGTGAGATAGATGCGGCCATATTGAGTTGACGGGGACACCTGGAGAGGATGTAGGAGGAGAGAGTGGCCAAGAGGAGATGGGAGTGGAGACCGGAGGGAACAAGACCGAGAGGAAGTGACGAAAGGATGGCGAGCTCGTAGAAGCCTCATTGAGAAGACATGGAATGCCGTCCATACGAGAGCTGTGAGGAGATGGAGTCCTGGAGCATAAAGGAAGATTTAGAAGAGTGCTGGCCCAGCTGACAGGGTCTTGACCCTTCCTAATACTTCCGCAGCAAATATATATATATATATATATATATATATGAAGAAGAAGATATATATATATATATGATAAGTTATATATATATATATATATATATATATATATATATATATATATATATATATATATATATATATATAGAGAGAGAGAGAGAGAGAGAGAGGCATACAAATTCCATTCTTTATCATTTATTGTTTAAATCTCTCCATAGTGGTGGTCCTCAGAATTCTTTTTAACCCAACTCTATATTTTTTCTATTTTGAATTAATGATCAATCTGTTACTGCGTCTCCTCTCCACTCTTAGTCTGATAACTCTACTACTTATTATTCTTCCAATTCGAAAGACGATTCATTCAACAGCTAATAAATGATGCTAGGATGGTAGCCTTGAAGCAACAGACCTCTGATCTTTCTGGTACTTATAGTGTTCTGTTAAAGAATAAATGGTTGTTTTCAATGCCTCAATAACTCAGCTTTTTCATCTATATCTACTTGATAAAATTTTCCACACAACTATAACATCTTCTTTGAATACACAACTCTAGCCTACTTCTGTTTTTAATATTTTTGATTTTTTTCTCGTGATCTTTATTAGAAGGATTACATTGTGTTCTTTATAAGTTTCTAGAAAGTTGGGTGTTCCAAGGCTGCATCGAAACTTCCTCTCACTATCCAAGTTGCTAACTCATCATATTGGCATTGTTCGCCCTTGTATAGAGTATGAATTATTTATCTGGGGTGGTTCCACACACACATTTTGCTATCCTTGATAAAGCGTGGTCTAGTTCTTATAGACTACTTAACTCTGTTACTCATGCTATCTCTCTCTCTCCAATCTTTCTATCCTTCGAACTATGGAAGCACTCGCCTAATTCTATTGTTATTACAATCTAGTGAATCTACATTGCTCTTTTGAATTTTACAGTCATGTACTTCCTTCTTTGAGGAGAGTTCCTGTCACTAATAATTTAGAGAGTCTCATCCTTTAGCAGCCCAACTCTCTGACACAGACTTAACTGCTATGCTCAATCATACATGTATACTCCACTGGTGGTAAAGTCTGCAACACACCCCATTTATCTACTTTTCCAACTGCCTTTGATTGCACAATTTCAATTGATGCTATCGGCGCATGTCAGGCTTTAATTTGGCCATATATATATATATATATATATATATATATATATATATATATATATATATATATATATATATATATATATATATATATATATATATACAAAATAATTTCTTCCATTCATTAACACATCCAATAATAACACAATGTTTCTTAAATCACCCATTTGAAATTATGAAAAACATGAATGATAAATGTGTACTGCTATTTTGTAATATATAAAAAGTTTGGGAAAGATAAACTGTTTGAAGAATTCCTCCCTCTCAAATATAACTTTGTAAC
>JABUQX010076173.1:5000-7500 GCA_015478945.1 Trachelipus rathkii
TCTTGTTTTTTTCGGCAAAAGATTTCCTGTAATGATGTATAACTTGTAGGAGGTTTCTGCTCTTCATCATTTGTTATCAGTTTGTTGTATTCTTGTATTAGCCGCACACCCCTCTCTGCAGTATAATTTACAACTTTTAGCTCTCTAACGATTTCTCTTACTTTCATATATAGCTCTCGTCATCATTCCACTCTGCAGCATCTTTGTCTAGAAATGTGTGAGGCAATGATAGTATGTCAAAGAATCGTTTTGTGTTGGCTGTAACGAAATCCTGCAATTGTTTTTGGGATACTGATTCAGGATTTATGGTTGCTCTTTTTTCCGGTCTGGAATCCCCTTGTTTCTTTAGAGCATGCCTCATTTTGTTTTTTGTCTCAAGCAAAACCTCTGAATCAAAAAATGCAAGAGCAACAAGTTCCTCAGAGAGGTACCACAAATGCCTCAAAACTTTATTAAGAGCAGCACTTGCAATGGTATCATCTTTTTCCTTGTACTTTTGCAGCCTTTGTAGAAGATCCAAATCCGAACGTGGAGCACTGATGGCTATGGATGCCGTGAACCACGATCTAATATATATTGTTGTTAAAAAACAGGAAATATCACGCAGTCCTCTTTCTTCTCTTGGAGTCAGCTTAAACTGGTTCTTAAACATCCATATTTTAATACAGTAAATTGCCTTAGACATCCAACGTGCCCTATGATATGCTCCCGGGACTTTAAATCTGATTCCTGATGTCGGAGTGTTACCAAGGAAAATCAATGTCAGCTCGAGAAATTCCTTGTAATCATTACGAGGGTGGTGTTTCTGAAGCTGCGCTTCAACAAATGTAACGATATCACCAGCTTCTGTTATTTTCTCTTTGATGACAGGGTTCTCTGCGGCTGTTTGGTACTTTGTCGTATCAATTTTCACCCACGCCGATTTAAATCTCTTAAAAAGAGTAATGTCAGGTCCAGAGGAAGCAGGCAAAGAGACAGAAACAGCTGCTTCCAATGTTAATTCTAAAATGTGATGGCGACAAGCTAGCCACAGCATGTGTTTACCCATTCTTTGCTCTAGTAACACACAGGCACCACTCTTATTACCTGTGTTGGCTGGAGTGGTGTCAAAGGACATGCACTTGACTTGCTTAGATATATCCCATTGCAATACTAATTGATATACAGCATCTGCAATATTTTTACCTGTTCCACGGGTAAGCTTCGGAACGCCAAGAAGCTTATCGACACCTAGTCCAGAAATTAGGACTGGCAGTCGTTCGATATTTTCATGACCGGTAATATCTTCCATTAATTTGCCATCCCAATGTATTTGCAGAGGACAATTTGTTTTGAAATCCTTCAGCAAGTTTTCTGCCATTTTCTTCCTGTTTTGTTGTCTTGCTCGTCTTACTGATGAATAGCTGATGCTATATTTTTCACAGTTGTGACCAAGAGCTTCTACTGCTGGGATCAAGATTTGTGAAGCAGATCTGTCACTTATTTTGGTAGCATCAAGAGCTGCAAGCATGGATGTGTCCATAAGTTTCACTCGTTTTGGCTTTGATTTCGTTCCTCTCGACGTTGATGGCTGATGAGGTTCTAACACATATTCTTCATCTGATGATGAACTATTGTTATTCGACCCTGATGTGCTTGAACTTGACAACGCAGCTACATCAAACGTTGCTGCTTCCCTCTTTCTCTTTGTAACAAGCAATGACTCCCTCTCTCTTGCCTTGTCTTTTTTCCCGTTGGAGCATCAAAAACGCACGATCTTCGTCTATCTGTATCATGTCAAGAGCATTTGCATGCGCAATATCAAACAGATTATCTAAGTCGTTTTTCCATCTCTCTTGTTTCTGAACCAGACCACATGACTGTTTCTTCTTATTATTTCTGTTCTTTTTTAATTTTCCCCATTCATTGTAAAGTTTCTTTATTTTTTCGACGACATGGCATTTCAACACTGTTGGGATGCCTGCTTTTTCCCACACTGCCATTACGTCTACGGCAGTAGACAGAGCGGCTATTTTCACCTGTTGTTTTTTGTTCAATTTGTAGTTCATAAACAATGCCATTGTTTCCCGCTTTGATGGGAGCTGAGTCTCTTTCAGAAATTCTATAGTATGTGAAATAAGCCAAATATCCGTTGTACGACGTGTACGCCTTTCCATATTTAAAACAGATGCACTTACTACACAGAGTCACAGCGACGAAGGTACTAATGTCTACGATACTGCGTCACAATCAAGACGTAACTCATAAAGCTGTAAGGGTTGCTATTTCGTTTATTAAGTAGAACTGTAAAGTGTTGCCAATTACCAATTTCCACGAAATGTATATAGTAATCTGTAACTTTTCGGTTGTTTTTGCTATTGCTATTGCTTTGAATATTTTAGCTTTTGAAAAACAATTTATAAATACTATATTAGGTTTATGTGTACAATTTGTAAAACGATCTACATTCTAACGATTCCTTTAAATGTTCTAATGGCGGTAGCAGCCTCTAAAAGTTATT
>JABUQX010076173.1:25000-27500 GCA_015478945.1 Trachelipus rathkii
CAGAATTCGAAGAGGAGCCTGAAGGTTCGTAGTGGAATTCAAAATGAGTATCAGACCATAATCCAAAATTAATTGAGAATGAGAAAAGAAGTCCGTATCGATAATGTTTGCTTGCGGTTCGTTTGAGTCATCTTTTTGGAGTGTTCTGATTTGGAATTTTTAGTATTATTGTTGTTTTTCTTTTTCTTCATTTTGGTTGTTTTCCTTTGGTTATCAGAAGGCGCTGATTGAAGTTCTGGGTGTTTTTCTCCGGGTTCACCAATTATATAGGGCAAAGCTTGCTAAATTGGTGGTGGTTTATTTTGAGAGCAAGGCCATATATAATATAAAGATGAAGATTTAAAAATCCATATTTTAAACAAAGTATTCATTCAACATAAAGGTAAAAGTTGCGCGACAGTTGAGATACTCTTTTTTTTCATAAGTAAAATGAGCAGTCACGGTCTTTCCTTGAATTTGACTCCCTTGTCGAATTCTTCTTTTCGGAATTCTTGATGATCGAGATTCGGAGTGGTGGCCTTTTCCTGAATTTTGACTCCCTTGCTGAAAGCTGCATTTTAAGTTTGGAGGAGGGAGTTCTGGGGAGAGTATCTTTAAATGAGTCTTCTATTTGTTCTGGTTAATTTTTCTGACTGAGCATCTCAACAAAGATCGGGCTTTAAAATAATATTGTCGCACTTAATTAAAATTTTACTTACGCAAATTTTGACATAAGTTCGAACATAAATTAAAATTTTTGCGCATAAGTTAATAAATTGAGAGTAATATATATATATATTATATAATATATTATATATATATATATATATATATATATTATATATATAATATATATATATATAATATAAATATATATATTATATATTATATATATAATATATATATTATATAAATATATATATATATAATATTATATATATATATAATATATATATTATATTATATATATATATATATATATATATATATATATATATTATATATAATATATATATATAATATATATATACGTGTAATATATATATAATATATATATATTATATATATATATATATATATATATATATATATATATATATATTATATATATTATCTAATATATATTATATATTATATATAATATATATATATAATATATTATAAATATATATATATATAATATATATATATATATATATATATATATATATATAATATATATAATTATATATAATATATATATTATATATAAGTATATAATATATATATTTAGTACTATATATAATATTATATATAGTTAAGTAGAACATAATTGCAGTCGAAACCAAATCATCAGCGTACAATAAGCAGGGCACCCTCCAATCTCTTCCATTCTCCATCAGGATAATGCCTTCCCCCACCACCCCTACCTCTAATTCCTTCATCACCCCATCCATATAAAAATTAAATAACCGAGGAAACATAAAACATCCCTGCCTCACTTCACTATTAATATTAAACCATTCACTTTCAACTCCATTTATTCTTACACAAGATTCACTATCGACATACATTCTCTTGAATTCATTTAGAAGCCTACCACCAACACCAAATATAGCTAACACCTGTCACATAGTTTCCCTATTAATTTGTCAAACTCCTGTTGCAAGTCCATTAAACCTTAATACAATTTATTCTTTCTTATTTTCTTAATCATTTGTTTCAATGTGACGATTTGATTTACACGACATCTACCACTTTTAAATGAACTTTGTTTTTCGCTAATCAGTCCCTCAGTCACTCTAAGCACTCTTTCGAACTAAATATCAGCATATATCGTCATTACAACACTCAATAAACTAATTCCCATATAGTTCCTACAATTCCTCTTATCCATATCCATATTACCTCCTCAGTACTAAGAAGCCCCTAATCAAAAACATCATCCAGATTTTCCCAGAAAGTCACACTCTCCTCAACTACACCCTCAGATGAACCATATGTTACAACCATAAACACCTTAACCTTTTCAAACTTAAATTTAACAATTAGTATTCTAGTACCAACAAACAAAATTCACCATAGCTCTGAACCACAGGTCACTTATCAAAATCGCTATTCCTTCCCTCTCCCTCTCATTGCTCTCCACTACAGAACTTCAATATTTTACCAGACAGCACTCGTCTTTACACTTTCCTTCATCATTGTCTCCGTCATAGCACGCAAATCAAATCAAATTTACCATTTTCTAAATACATTCATGACCTTTTTCTCTCCTCTTCCCACCAATTATTCCTCTAACATCCATGTACCCAGATGATTAATACAATTCTGCCGGAAGAAACAAGGTCGTATATGGCGATCAACACCAGGTCCGAGGCATGCATAAGCATTCCTAGGGTATAAATAAGTGGTAGCCGGATCTTCAACCCAACTACCACAGTCCTTTCAGTAGCCTCCTACGACACGCAGAACATACGCTGTGGGAACTCTTTCTCCCTTACACACACAGTGATATATGAAAAGAGGTTTGCTGTAATAG
>JABUQX010076173.1:32500-37662 GCA_015478945.1 Trachelipus rathkii
TATATATATAACCCATCTGGCACTATTGTTTCTTCCTATTCTGGCACTTCCTTTATAGCTTCTTCCGGCATTCCAGTTGGGACAGCGTACCTCAATTTTTTTTTGTTATAAATAAATGAAAAATAAAAAATATCAAAATTGCTTTTGTTAATTAGGTTTTCATTTGAAAATAAAATTTTTAATCATATTTATAATTATTTTAAATTAGTTCATTATCATTTAAATTAAATTGATTTGAAAAGCTGGAAACGATTAGCCTCCTCTCTCTCTCTCTCTCTCTCTCTCTTCCTTCTTTTCCTCTCATCTCTTTGTTTTAGAATACTTTCTCTCTTTCTTTCTTCTCTATCTTGATATATATATATATATATATATATATATATATATATATATATATATATATATATATATATATATATATATATATATATATATATATATATATATATATATATATATATATATATATATATATGTATATATATATTCCTAATTACCCATCGTTTTACCTGTAGGCATTTCTTACATTGACCAAGTATGCAATTTAGCTAAGTTTTAAGAGTGTTTTGGTAACCATTAAAAAAGAACTTAATAAAGAAACCAGTAGTGATCATTGTGAGTTTGGGGCTAATAAAAACCTAGACATAGTTTCTCTGAAGAAAAAAAAGAAATATTAAAGAACAACTTTAATTATAAACGTAGCTCCTCTCGTATTATGCAAACTGCCAACCAAGATTTTCGGCTTAAAATTAAGCTCCGCCTACTTTGTCCGAATCTTTATAACGTACTTTAAAAATTGTAAAACATTATTAAATAATGATTAAAATAACCCATTTAATTATACTTATATTAAAATTTTTACTAAATAATCCAATTATATTATATTATTATTTAATTTATATGTACATTTTATAATGTATATCGCAATACTAAATCAAATTAAAAAATTCAAAGCTATTACCAACGTTTAAAACGACCTCAATAAAGTGTGTTGACACATTTACTGATAATTTAGAGTCATTAGTGGACCATCTATCTTTTCAGACATGTTATTCACCCTCAGGAAATCACAAACAATGAAAATTAAGAGTTTTTGAAAAGGGTTTAGACAGAGTAGTTGAAAAGGTAAAGAGGATTATATTTTATTATTATTCCATTTTTATTAAAATGATTCTTTATTTCCAAAACCTAAAACACAACCATTTTTATTTTGTATCTAGGTAATATTTATATATATTGATAAGATAACTGCTTGATAAAGATTTAAATTATATCCAATACTAAGAGAAAATTTATTTTTATAATAGTTTGATAAATCCGTTTAATGTCTGCCATAATACTTGTCATCTATATTACTTCCTTATGTTATTCAATATAATAAGCACCATTTACATCTTCTTATTAATATTTAAATTTCCTTATATAATAGAGCTATATTTGTAAGAGATATTACGCAATTATTTATTTTAAAATAATTTTCTAATTATTTTATTCTTTTCATTTATTTAATCTCTTTCTAAAATCAATTTTAATTTGTCTAAATATTATTACATATTGTAAATTAATTAATATGGAAATTAATTTTTCTAAATATATATAAGTAATTTATTCATTATTTTCTATTTCTATGATAATATAAATATGAAATATATAATAACTTCTCTTTTTTCCGTGTACGTAAGATGATATTCCATCTTTCTCGGCTACAAAAATGGATCATCAAAAGATCGGCATCTTGTATAATTTAACTCGATTACTATATCGATGTTTCTTTACACAAATTCTTTCCTATAACCACATATCATATAAAAGTTGGATATCTATAGAATTACTTCTCATATGCAAAGTGTGTTCTTCAATTGTAGAATTTAAAATTTTGAAGTTAATTCTCACTGTTTTCGTGGGATATACATCGCAGTTTAACTACTACAAATCCGTGTTTACAACTGACTAATAACCACTCATATTATTCTGAATAATAATTTATAAACAATGCTCACGTTGCGTTAAACTACAACCCCAAGTTAACATGATAACGAGATCGATAGCAGGTTTTATATGATTAGTATCGATTCATTGACAATTATTAATCATATGATCTATCAAGAAATCTATAGATCATTTAATAAAAATATTTCCTTTTAAACGTAATGGAAAAAAATCAACACTTAACATCTATCCGGATATTATCCTATATTTGTGTGACCTTCTGACAATTATGCTTCTCATGAATAAAATTTTCACGAGATCTGACTTCTCGACACATTATTCATTATTTTACAGTAAAATTAAATATCTACTGTAGATCGTAGCTATTCACGGATTATTCATCCACGTAATTATGAGTACATTTTGAATTATCTATCGTACAAATCTTATAGGTTAATTATATCAGATATAGTTATTTTCTTTCTCCACATTCGTCCTTAATTATTCTAAGAATTTACAGGACCTCAATTAGGTATGAATGTACCTATTTCATACATTATTTATTTTTTAAATGATCATTCCATTTATTATCACCAATCTCTTAGTAGCATTTATATCATATTATAATTTTCTTATAGTGACTACTAATTATTTATCTGATAAAGAGTCTCCTTTCCTTTGAGTTGATCATATCATAACAAGTTTATACTATATTTTACTTAAGGATAACTTTTCTTTGTTCTCTTAGAATATATACTATTATTAATTCTTTCTTTAATGTATTTATAATATTATTTCTAACTTTCAATTTTTCTGTATTCACATATATCTTAGATTTCTCATAAAGACAGAAGTATCTTCGTCTTCCTCATTTGCCTATAACCTTATCCTAAATTATTTGATTGTAATTATTATATATAATTTCTTTCTTTTATTCTTTTGATGAGACCAGTCATTATATACCATTATCTAATCTCTATAACTTTTATACTAAAAAGTATATGTTTTTCTTTTACAAAATAATTATTATATAGCAATTTCTATTATTTATTGCCTACCTAAATGATGGTATAATTTATAGAATGATCAATATTGTTTCTTATCTTCATTTTATATAGTTCTCTATTTTTCATTTAAAAATGTTATTTATAATATTAATTCACCATATATTATTATTTACAGAGTTGAAGGTTGAAAGAGATGATCAAGGCCTTTTATCTTACTGATTATAACAAATATATTTCCTTATTGCGGTTTCTTCTTCTTGTTTACTATATATTTTTGTTTTATTATGATATAAATATTAGTTGTTTGTTATTTAAAATAATGTATAATTATATATATAAGTAGATGGTAATTTATTACATTTCAGTTCATCACTTGGTAGTTTAAATTCAAATATAGTCAGAGTTATTTTAGTGTTTTATTATTTTAAATAAGGATTTGAATATGAGGTAAAATTAGTGTTATTACGCCTTACTTATTTTATCATCTTAAGTTATATCATTTATAGTCTTTCAGTATTTTAAATAATTAGTTCAATTAAATATTTAAATTCTATAATCGTAGTAGATGAGATAAAATAATATTCTCTTTATAAATTGATAGTATATTAATATTTATTTATTTATATTTTAAATACTTGTTAAGTAGATATGTTAATGCCAGATATAAAATATCGTTAATAGGTAGCTTTTATATTTTATAAAAATTTAATTATAAACATAACTAAGTCATCCAAATGAATATATTTAACTAATAGTGTTAATTGATTATTATATTATATATTTAATATATTTCTTTATACTAAATATACAGAAGGAGAATAAATATTAGATGAAAAAGGTGAGAATTTGCAACTCATATATAGTTAATATAAATATAAAATTACCAACTACATAATAAACTTAAGGTTAAGCTCTACCGAACGTTAAAAAATAAAAAATAACTTTTAAAATATTTGAATATAAAGCTGAAGAAAAATAATTAGTTAAAGATTTTTATACTTTTATAAATATAATTTAAGACCTGTATACTAGTTATTTAAAATAAAAATAAAAGTTCTTTTGGTTTCTATTAAATATTCATTTAATATATATGAAGTGTGTATGTGAGGGTGTTAGAGATGTTTGTGTGTGCAAACATAAAGGTGCAATAATTTACAATAGGAAAACCTCAAAAATGCCCCCAACAAAGTTGGTACAAATCTTACTCACAATGTTATGCATTCGGGCGAAATATTCTGTTTATTTGAAGACAACATTTATCTTATGAAAATGAATATACCATATAAATATAAATATAAGTAATTTGCATACTTTTATGAAAATCTCAAGGCATAAGAATAATTATAAAAATTATACATATTTAAAAAATATCCTAAGAATTCAATTTATTACATAAAATAGCTAATGCTGTATCATTCGAGAGCTGAATATTAAATGATGATAATATTTACTATATAAAACTCAGCTTAAATGTTTACGTGAAATAGCGGACGATTTCGTATTCACCTACTATCATTCATATTCTTATCTTATATATTTAACGTTTGCTTTTAAAGGATATGTTAATATAGTAGTATATATTTTATATGGTTTGAAGAAATTGTGACATGACAGTTATCTGAAGTGAATTTATTATCTTTTTATTAAAAAAAACTTATGAGTATTTTCATATAAATTAATGTTTAAATATTAAATAATATGTATAAAATATCGCCTAATAAAGGATTAACGATCAAAGTATTATATCAAAATATACATCTAAACAATATGGAGTATGATTATTATTTTTTAAAATACGCAACAATTATTAAATGCATTTGATTGAAATTAAGTAATACAAAAGCTTGTATAAAATTTAAACTATACGCTAAAAAATTATATTAATAGAAAAATATACATATCTAGTTTATGAGTACCAAATTTACCAAATCAGATAATGAAAATATTTAGTTATTATATTAGTGTTTATCTCTAGAGAAAGACAGTTTCTATACTGAAAAAGTTGCCTGCAATAACATTTCACTAAAAATAACCATTGTCTAGTCATATAAAAATGCAAGATACAATTTTATTATTAAATATATATAATGTAAATAAGCTACATTCTGTTTCCAATTAATAATATTTATTATCTCTTAAATTGAGTTTCGAGATAATTTATTGATTCTCTCTATACCGCCAAATAGACTCTTTGTATGTAATATGTATATTTAATTTTAAGTGATATAA
>JABUQX010076174.1:0-41248 GCA_015478945.1 Trachelipus rathkii
ATTCTTATTCATGATTTTTTTTTTAGATTTTTCGCGCTTAGGCCTTGACTTATTCAGTTCCCTTCCTTGGACGTTCCACTAATATTCGCGGTTTGAAGCGATAGTTTTATACCTAAAGAGCACGGTGTCCGCGCGGCACGTTAGCGTCGTTTTTCGGTTCCCTTCGAAAAGTCACTATAAACAGTGTCGCCTACGGAATCCCAAAGCAGGCTGAACGCTCCTCGCGTGAGTACCATTTTGTTACGCTAAAAGTAGTGCTTCAACCGATTATGACCGTCAATCAGTGACGCTCATCGGAACTGATCATAAGTCTCGAGTTCTAAGTTGCAAAATTCCGAAACCTTAAATTTTTTTCTTGTGACATCTATTATTATTATTGTTTTTATCATGAATTTTCATTGTAGATTTGGGTCGCGCTCTAGGCCTGCGACTAGCTATATCAGTTCCCTCCTGACGTCACTATATTCGGGTTGAGGCGATAGTTTATCTCCCTAAAAATGGTGTCGCGCGAGCACGTTAGGGTCGTTTTTCGGTTCCCTTCGGAAAGTCACTATAATACAGTGGTCGCCTTACGGGAATCGCAAACGCGGCTGAACGCTCTCGAGTACCATTTTGTCTAAGCTTAAAGTACTTCAACACCGATTATTTGACGTCAGTATGTGCTGCCTCTCGGAACTAATATTAAGTCCGAGAGTTCTAAGTGGCAAATTCCCGAAACTTAATTTTTGTTTTTGTGAATATTATATATTATTATTTCCTAATTTTTTTAGATTTTTCGGTCGACACTGACTATAATCTTTGTGAAAATCTGAGAAGTTAAATCGGTGTGAAGCGATAGTGTATTCCGCTTAAAAGGTATCGCGCGAGGCATCGTTAGGTCGTTTTTCTGTTCCCTTCGAAAAGTCACTATAATACGTGTCGCCTTACGGGAATCGCAAAACGGCTGAACGCCTTTGAAGTACCATTTTAGTTAAGCTAAGTGTACTTCAAACCGATTATGACGTCATTATGTACGCCTCATCTGGAACTATATAAGTCGAACCAGTTCTAGTGCAAATTCTCGAAACTTAAATTTTTTTTTGTGAATTATTATTATTATTTTTCATGAGAATTTTTTTTAGAATTTTCGCGCCTTTAGGCCTTCGACTCTATATTCAGTCCTTCTGACGTCACTATATCGGTTGAAGCGATTAGTTTATCCTAAAAAGGTGTCGCGCTAGCACGTTAGGCGTTTTCGGTCCTATCGAAAAAGTCACGTCATAATACAGTGGGTGCCTGTACGGGAATCGCAAAAGCGGCTGAACGCCTTTCTAGTACCATTTTGTTAAGCTTAAGTATCTTCAACCCGTATTATGACGTCATATAGGTGACGCTCATCGGGAACTATAAATAAGTCGCAAGTTCGAGTGCAAATTCGAACTTAAATTTTTTTTGCCATTTGTATTTTATATCTATTTTTGTTAATGAATTCTTTTGCATTTTAGGGATTTGACATTCAGCTTTTACAGATCCCTTCCTTGCATCACTAATATCGGGTTGAGCGATAGTGTATCCCTAAAAAGGTGGCGCGCGAGCACGTTAGGTCGTTTTCGGTTACCTTCGAAAAGTCACTATAATATAAGGTCGCCTTACGGGAATCGCAAACGCGGCTGTGAACGCTTTCGGGCAGTACCATTTTGTTAACTTAACATATCTTCCAGCCGATTAGGACTGTCAATATCAAGTGACGCCTCATCCGCAGGAACTACATGAAGTCGAGTTCTAAGTGCAAATTCGAACACTTAAATTTCTTTTTTGTGAATTATTTATTATTTTATCGATGAATTTTTAGATTCTCGCCTTAGCTGTCGACTATATATCATTTCCCTGAGTCCTATATACGGGTTGAAGGCGATAGTTCTATCCCTAAAAAGGTGTTCGCGCGAGCACTTAGGTCGTTTTTCGGTTTCCTTCGAAATACTATAATACAGTGTCGCCTTAGGGGAAGCAAAAGCGGCTGAACGCTTCGAGTCCCATTTTGTTAAGCTTAAAAGTATCTTCAAACCGATTATGGCGTAAAAAATTGTCGCCGATTTATAGTAATAATATAAGTTTTCACTCAGAACTGCAAAATAGTGAAAACGTAATTTTTTTTTTGTGAAATCATTATTATTATTAAGACATGATTTTTTTAGTTTTCGCGCTATAGGCCTTCGACCTATATCAATTCCCTTCCTGACAGTCACTTCGGTTGAAAGCGATAGTTTATGTCCCTAAAAGGTGTCCGCGCGAGCAACGTCATAGCGTCGTTTATTCGGTTCCCTTCGAGAAGTTCACTATAACATATGTCGCCTTACGGAATCGCAAAAAGCGGCTGACGCTTGATCCGAGTAGCCATTTTGTTAAGCATTTAAAAGTATCTTCAAACCTGATTATTGACGTCATATATACGCCTCATCGAACTAATATAAGTCGAAGTTCTAAGTGCAAATACCGAAACTTTACGTTTTCTAGATATCATTGTTTATTATTTTATCATGAATATTTTTTTTAGATATTTCGCGCTATAGCCTATGCGACTTATATCAGTTCTTCCTGACGTCACCTATATCGGGTTGAAGCAGATAGTAGTTATCCAGAAAGGTGTCGCGCGAGCACGTCTAGGTCGTTTTTCTGTTCCCTTCGAAAATTCACTGATAACATAGTGTGCCTTACAGGAATTCGCAAAGCGGAACTGAACGCATCTTCGAGTCATTTTTGTTAGCTTAAAGTATCTTCAAACCGATTATGAGTCATCATTATAGTGACGCCTCTCGGGAAGCAAAAGGGAACAATTTTACAAATTCGAAACTTTTTTAAATTTTGTTTGTGAATTGATAATTATTATATTTTTTCATAGAAATTGGTTTTAGGATTTTCGCCAACTTGGCGCTTGCGACTTAATTCAGTCCTTCCTGGACGACACTATACGGGTGAAGCGATAGTTCTATCCCTAAAAAGTGTGTCGCGCGAGCAACGTTAGTGTCGTTTTTCGGTTCCTTCGAAAATACTATATAATAGTGTCGCCTTGACGGGAATCGCAAAAGCGGCTGAACCCTTTCGAGTACCATTTTGTTTAGCTTAAAGTATCTTCAAACCGATTATGACGTCAAATTATAGTGACAGGCTCATCGGAAACCTGAATATAAGTTGATGGTCTAAGTGCACATTCGAAAATCCATCTGGACATAAAATATTTAGTGGTTGGGAATCTTTCTTTTTTTCGGAAATTTTATTATTATATGCACATTATAACCTTCGTTTTTTTTCACTTGACCTCGGATTTGAGCCTTATAGACCTTCGATTTGATCATACTTAGACCTTTACTTAGCCTTAGACCTTCGATTTTACTCTAAACCATTTCGACTTAGCACTTTAGACCTATCGACTA
This sequence comes from Trachelipus rathkii, assembly GCA_015478945.1. Taxonomy (NCBI): domain Eukaryota; kingdom Metazoa; phylum Arthropoda; class Malacostraca; order Isopoda; family Trachelipodidae; genus Trachelipus; species Trachelipus rathkii. Next base: position 3,411 of record JABUQX010076174.1, read on the forward strand.
TTAACTTTGACCTGTCGACTTAGCAGTTAGACCCTTCGACTACTACCTTAGACCTTCGACTTTGCACCTTAGACTTCGACTTAGCACTTAGGCTACTTCGCACTTATACTTGGAACCTTGCGAGCTTAGCACTCTAGACTTCGACTTTATATTTTTTAGCGCGACCTACCTTCTTCTTTTTTGAAAAGCAGGGGATATGAAATTAAATTACGCTGTCAGGGGCCACCCGACTATTTTAAGTCGTGAATTTCAGCTTTACTTGAATGACCCGTTCGACTGGATAAAGTGCAAGTCAACTCTTTACCTGACCGTCAGTCATTAAGTTCTGAACAGGTTGGAACTAGTTTCTATCACTCGGCTTTTAAATAGGTGTGTCTAGACGCGCGAAGGCGACCGAGATATGGAGTGTCGTTTGTATTACCGGTATCGTCCCTTTGAACAAGAGCTACGCTCCTATATAGTATATTCTAGGTAGATTCGCCCTTGGTTACCGAAGGGGTGTCAAAGTGCTCAAGTGCTCGAAGGTACCAATAAAGGTATAAGTACGAACCGGTCCATAATGTTGAACCGTGTAATGTTCCAAGATGTCTAACGCATATATTCTTATAGGCTCTTCAAAAGAGTATCTTGCTCACAAAAACGATTTCTGAAACGTGAGTTTAGAGGTTATAAGTCGTAAAGTGTTCTAGTGAGTTGCGCTCATCTAGGTGGATACGAAAGGCTTCTTAAGTTAATTAAATCGATCGAAGGATTAAGATTTGCTTCTAAGGCGCTAAGGCGTATTATAGTATTCCTTAAATAACATTAAAAAGTTTTTTCGTGTTTTCGCAGAGGTTATTATCTAATTATTAATTTTTGATTTTAGATATTTCGCACTTAGCCTTGCCGACTTATATTTCAAATATACCTTCGCTAGGACGACATTTCCCAATTTTATATCGAGAAGGATTAAAGCAGAATAGTTTATCCTCTAAAAAGTGTCAGCGCGTGCAGATGTAGTCGTTTTCGCTTCCCTTCAGAAAAGTCCACTATAACATTCCGTGTCGCCTTCACGGGGAAATCGACAAAGCGGCACTGACACCGTCGCATCCCATTTTTTATATAGCTTAAAATCTGTCAAGACCGATATGAGCGCTATAGTGAACGCCTCATCGCGGAACGATAATATATCGAAGTGTCTAAGTGCCAAAATTCCGATACTTCAACTTTTTTTGTGAATTCCATTATTATTATTTTTTGATATTTGTGTTACGACTTTCTTCGTCAACTATAGACCTTCGACTATATTCATTCCCTTCCTGCACCATTACAGATAATTCGATCAAGTACAATCAAGGTTGAACGCGCTAATAGTTTATCCCTATAAAAGGGTCGGCGAAGCACGTTAAGGTCGTTTTTTGGTTTTCCCTTACGAACATGTCACTATAATTATAGTTTCGCCATTACGGGATCGCAAAAAGCGGCTGAACGCTTTCGATAGTAACCATTATGTTTAAGCTTAAAGTACTTCAAACCGTATTATGGACGTCAGTTAAGTGACGTCATGCTAAGTCACTTACTGTTTTGAATATATATAGATAAATGCAACATTTGGCGATCTTCAAACCTAGGCATGCTAGTTCTGCCTAAATCTTCCGTATTTTGTCCTTGTTTAATTTCCGGATGGAAAGAAATTCTGAAGGAAAACATAAATTACAAAATTTTGGCACAATCCATCAAAATGTCAACATTGTTTTTGAGTGGCACCACCTGTAGCATTGTCAGCCCTTACTTCCGCGAACGTATGGCAAAGATATTACCCTTTAACAAATGGTAAATGTGTATTTTTTTTAAATGTTAAAATATTAGTAGATATTGGTAAGCCTATACGATATCAGGTTAGCAAAATGGCCGATTTAAGTGCTAAGGAATCACAATCATTATAATACTAAGAATAACAAAACTAGAAAAAAATAGTACAACATAGGTCATACAGGTTTGAAAATATAAGCCTGTCAATATGGCATCTTACTACGGGAAATTTCCGGCCTAAATTCTTTATTAATAAAGGGAACAAGAAGATCAAATTTGTGCCAAAGCGTATAATAAAATCGCACTAAAGGGAACGTTACCTCGTTTGAATTTTAAAAATTCGTAGAAAAAAAAATAATGGTCATACGTAAATGCAATTTCAATCTATCAATTAGTTATGACCTACTGTAAGGAGGCATGCTAATTCAAGAGCAGTTGCCGTTGACTCGTCGCTACAGAAGTTTCAATTTTGCTTAAAGAAGGATTAAAACAAATCAAACAAGGAAACCTTTTAACAAGAACTATATTATGTATAAACTTAAAGCGTTCTGACTACACAAAGAGTCATATGGAAAAAATGAGAATTCCGCAATAAGAAAAAAATTATAGAGTAGCGAACCCAAATACACTAAATACTTTAGAGTCAAAGAATATGGTCTTGTTACTAAATTTATTTCACCAAGGACCGCTACCTATAATATCTACAAACGAGATCTGATTAGAAGACTTGTGCGTCGGGAACAACTAAGTCACTCCCTTGGGTCTTTTTAGCTGGCAACTTTCTTACAGCCTCCTTCGTACGCTATGCTCACTTCAGATTGATTGTCCTACAAAAATTCCAGTGTTCTAAGTGTTCACTAAGTTTCTAGTAGCTTCTCGAGAATTTAAAGCATTCAGGGGCACTAGCATATCGGACGGCTATTACATACCAGAAGGGGGCTAGTGGATAAAGAGAAAAAAAGAGATTTAGACGGCTAGATCTTAGCTTCCTATTTTTGCCATATCTCTAAAAATCCCGCATTCTTTACATAGTCTTCGACGTTACCTTTGAGAGCATTGGCTAACGACGGGCACGCGGCCTCACGGAGGTCTCGGTGATTCGAAATATCAGTTAAGAAGGAACAGTGCTCCGTGTCAGGTTTTCTGACCCCCGTGCTCCGGACACACTCCGGGCACAAGTAGACACCGGCCAGAAAATCAGCTAAAAACGACCGAAGGTAAACGTCTTGCTAAGGAAGTAGTTCTTTCATTCATTACTCTTTCGAGACTCAGGTATGAACTTCCTGTTCTCACAATCGAACAACGCATAGAGATCTAAAATCACTCTAACCGAAAGCCCGGTTTCGTTATAACTTATCTTTACAAGACACTTATGCGACATGGTAAGCTCCGATTGACGTAAGTCTTTTTCGCAGATGTTAGTGTATGATAGTTGTTAGCGATAGTAAATGTGTCGCACAAGAATCCCTGAATAAATCGTATGATTACATTAGACATATCGAGTTTGGAAGAATGGGTACTTGCAGGCATGGTTTTCGATAGACTCGAGATGGGAAACAAAATACCTATAATCAATTATTATATTAAAAAACCAAACACGCGTGTGCTGTTACTGCTGTCATCTATATCGACAAACTTCGCGCTCTCTTATTATCTCCTCTCATGTTATTCCAGCAGCCGCCCCAGGAAGGGGGCCATGGCGCGGGGCTGACGACGCACCACGTCATCTTGTTGTCGTCCAGGCCCGCTATCGTCGCTAATTCTTAGAAGAAATTCGGCCGAGCTAGGGGGGAACAGTATGATCTAGAGCATATGTACCCATATGCAGGAAGTTAATTATTTTTTGCTGAGGTCGTTGCTAAAGTACGTGAATTAGCGAGTATTAAGTCTTGACATTTTCCCGTCATTTTCAACATCCATTTCGACGAGGAACCAAGAACACAACAGTCAGTTCGGTAGGGCTCAGTTAGTTGACCAGGGGAGACGGCCATGAGTCTCTCGTACGGTCTATAAATCGGCATGGCGCGTTTGACGACCTCTCGCGCACCCCGACAGCCGAGCCCAGATCATTCGTGAATAAGAGCTATGTTAGTTCATTGAAGCTCCGAATGGAACTAGTCGTGCACGAATGATGAAGACGCTAGGCGATCGCTTTCTAATTATATAGGGATATCCGTAAATATAAATTATTTCGTTTATTACTTATTATTTCATTATTACAAATACGGAGAATAAAAAATTCCCCTCGTTTCATGGTAATCAGTCGCTTATACAGTCTGCACAGTTCCTCGCGTGTGCGTTGTTTCTCTAGCTGAGCCGCGATGCAAGGCCGATGTGTCGGATCTATTCCGCTCGTCTATATGTCTAATCGGGAGAAAAAATGACAGGATCGGGTGAAGACAAATCTAGATCTTTTTAAAACAATCGAATTGGTGTACGATTATAACTTGATTTTTTTACTTGTTAGTGTTTTTTCATCAAAATGTTCTATTACTCTAAGATTGGAAGCAGAAATAACTATTATTTATTGATAATACCGTGAGTGGTGAAATGTTGTATTTGTTAAGTCTCTTTATCATATCCATCTCGGAAACAACGCAGTCTGACCACTCTGCGAAATATCAGAGAGAAAAAAATGCTTAGAGCTAAGTACTTTTCCGATAGCCGAAGAGGAACAGGCGGTAGGGCTCGATCGGCATCGAAGCAGACATCGAGGACACAAGTTAAGTAGATATTAATAGTCCCATATCACGCAGAACCGTTTATTGATAAATACTAAAAATATAATTCACGTATGCTAGCTCGATCTTGACAGCGAGCGTATTAGAGAGGTATATATAAAGCTGACGGATCGCACAAGCATTTTCGTCTTACGGGTCAATTAATCGTCCAGTCTGACAGGTCCATAATTATTACAATAATTCATTGCATGGAATCATATATCATCATATATATCTGAATTACTATAAGACCGTTTAAGAACTTTTTTCTTACAACAAATACATATATTGTTGGGAAACTCAGCGAAAGAATGTCTACACGGAGCCGCCACTCGAATTACCTTTCGGCCAGAATCGGTCACGCGAACGCCTTGTGCGTCTGTGATTGCGGAATCTGTCAGCCTAGCATCACTGCACTTCGCCGATTGATTCTCTCGTGATCCTCATCTATAACTCTATTCCTCTTCACCAGTCGTGTTAGGGACTGGAAAATGACGGCACTCGGCTCTGAAGAATGTATGTCACAGTTCCTCGCGGCCGCCAAAAGGAAATATTGTAGATTTAGAGTAAAAAGTCAGTCAGACTCGCCTGATTCATACGTCGGAAAAAGAGAAAAGGCTGCTCTCAGACCCCCAAGAATGATCATATGAAAGAACATCTTTCTGTCAATTTAAGAGAGCAACATCTAAGCAAAACACTTCGTCCGACAACAAAACCTAAATAAAAGCATGTTCATCGTGAAACGACGAGAACCATCAGGAGCCCATGAGAGGGGGATATTGAGTATAGAAGAAGGAGAGCGGATGGAACGGATTTCAGCTCAAAAGTTCAGTAAGTCGTGATTGTCAAGGAAAAGAGAAGAAAGCACTTTTTACTCGTTTTATGAGTGATAATGCACGAGTAACGGTTTCAGAATCAATGATGAGACGTACTAACAGAGTAAGAAAAAAAGTACCAATAAAACTAAGCACTCTGGGATAAAAATCATATAACATTTGACGCAGGCTCTCAACCACGAAAAAAGAGAGTTGCAATAATGCGGGAAATCAGCGACCATGACCAAAAAATTGAGAAAGCAATGAAATAACTTAGATTACATTGCAAACCAGATTAAGGAAGATGCGTAGGCTCATTATCATCACACGACAATACAGCGAATCACTCGGCTCGAACCTACGACCGTGGGTACAAATATTTCTATCGAACAAGAAACGGTCAGCCAGTCCCATTCCGGTGATCTTTTGACCCGACAACTGAGAAGGACATAAGACAGTTAACAAGCTAAATAGTGGTAACTCTGAAACTATAACAGCGTAGATTTTTAGAGTGGAAAATGAAAGATTAAGGAAGAGTAAAGCGCGCTCCTCAGAAGAAATTTCAAGTTATTACTTTATATCGAAGTACACTTGTAACTTTCACGGAACGGCTACATACTTTTAATTTCAGGGATTCAGACGAAAAATGGGAACTCTACGCCAAATCCGAGAGGATGCTAGCCTGACCAATGATGCCATGTACATCCGCAAACGCTAGATCGACAAGGATTCTGGTAGCGACTCCTTTTCGCAGAACACGATTGAACGACTCAACAGCTATGATGATACATAAAGCTCTTCTGTGACAGATGGATTATCCCATGACGTATTCTGCCATCTACGAGAATGTTACATTCTAGCAGCTGGGAAGCAGGAGCTCGCCACCGTTTTTGGACAAGCCAAGCAGCAGAAGCTTCGCAATTTACAGCAATTCAATATAACAAGTTTTTGAGTTATTCAAAAAGTCAGTCTTAACGCGCGATTAATGAAAGTCAGTGGACGACCAAAAATCGCAAGCGGGGACATGGACGTTAGAGCGAAGAAAGACAGCATAGTCATGAAAAAGAAAAAAGCTCTCAACGTATTACAATGTTGATAGAAATCACCTTTGGCCTCGGTTATTCACTCGAGATAGATCGACGAAAACCGCGTTCGAATCTCATCGCAGAAATGAATTTTAGAGAGGTTATTGTGATGACTGAATTATTTTATATAGAAAAATCTAATAGCCGATTGTTCTTATTATCTCTCTGGTGAGGGATATAATAGGCGATGACGGACTGCTGCTTCTAAAGGGATCTTCTGTATTCTCTTGAATACACGCGTTGTTTCTGAAGTAATTCGAGCGTAATGGTAGAGCCTTTTACAGAGTTGCTATGCAGTCGCAAGAAGTGACGTGGATAGATCTATCTATATACACCCGCATTCCCGTCAAAGAATTGTTCGGCACTTATTGAGCAAAAAGTGTTAATTTTAGTAATTTCGGAAGTCCTGTGTCTAATTTAGCGATAAGAATCACACAGAGGCTCTAATTTCATTAAACTCTGTAATTTTTTTAGGATAATTTCACATATATATATGTATAATGTTATATATATTATATCATATAATTCTATATATTTTTTATTAATTTCGAATTATATATCAATATTCAATACTCTCTCATATTTAACGATATATTCATATCAGTATTGTATCGTTGTTAAAAAATTAGATTAATTTATGAATTAAATATCTCAGTATTCTAGCCTCTATGATCATTTCAATATAACGAGACTTTTTTTACGCGACACGATGATGTTCCAGTTTTTTTTTGAGTATAAATCCTCCAACTAAAATATGGACTGAGGATAGAAAAAGATCGTTAAATATACGTGATTTTGGCTTTTTAATTCCTATTGTAAAACTAAATTTAATAAACAATATTGTTTAAAACAACTTCTATTAAATCTATATATTCAGAGTCCGTTTGCTTTCCGAGAACTAATATAAAGGCGAAGGATGCTTAGTACAAAAATTTTAAAATCTAAAAAAGAAATTAAAAGTTTTTTTTTTCAAAAATGTAAAAAAAACTATCACTAAAATGAAGATAGACTTTGATATTCATTTGATATTAAATTCGTTTTAGTAACGCTATATTTGTCGAACTCATTTTTTTACAAGGATTTCAGATGAGCTATTTCCTTGACGAAATGTGCGTTAGAGTTGAGTTTTTTAATTTTATTTTTACTCAAACTTTCCTGTATAAAGATGAAAATATATTTCTTCTCAAAAACGTCAGGTATTATCTAATACCACAGTGACAAAAATTCTGGCATCCTTAACAGATAAGTTATTTTCATCTGCTGTTCGATCTTCCTTTTCTTCAAACTTCTAAGAGTTTCTGGTTGTTACGTGAACTGTCCTTGTCTTCTTCTTCTTACTTTGCTTCTTCTTCTATTTCTCATAGAACGCATCATCTCTAATGTTTTTAATTTTATTGTCACTTACATCAAGCGAAGTTAATAACAATAGATTTTGAAAGGCTTTTTCTTCAATTTCTCTTATTTTGTTTCCTTTTAGGTTTATTACACTTATAATTGTACCATTATATTGACCACTCTTGCTTTTTGCATATTTTTGTTACCTTTCCCATTTCTTCTATGTATATTGTCTTTAAAACGCCAAGCGCCGTGTAATAGGTATGTGGATAGGCGTTCTTTCGATCTCATCTCCGATAGTCCTGGCGAACTTGGTGCCTACCCTTTTGTATATCCTGTTTGGTGTTGTTATGGTAATTTTTATAATCTTACTTTATTTTGACATTCTTTATCATTGTTCGCGAGTTTATTTGCTACTTCCTTGAAATCACTTTATAAGTTGACTTAGTTTCCCTTCCATCCTTCTTCTACCTTCTGTAGTTTATGTTCAATCGTACTTGCTCCAAAATAGTGTTTATCTGAGGAGTGAGAGATGTTCTTTTAGATTTTGCAAATACTGCAGGCATCCTCCGTTTTATCCTTTGGAAAGCACACGTTTCTCTCTATTTGCAGGGCTAGCTAATTTTTTTATCAACGACGGATATACGTGAGACCTCTAGAATCCAACCGGTGCAATTTATGCGTAAAACTTCCAGATCTGGAAATTTGATGGATGACGATTCATCAATTGCTGCTGTGCTGACTGCAGATGCTGAATGCAGATTTTGATGCTTTGGTCGTGGCAGGTTTTTCGCTTTTTTTTTACTTCGTGCGCTGCCAGCCTTTTCGGCTATCTCCGAGCAAAGAATCATCAGATAGACTAAATAAAGAATAAACAACGAAACTTAATTTTTTTTTTTACATATTTGAGTTTATTTTACGCGTATTAATTTAGTGAAATTAGGTTAAAATAAAAGACAAAAAATCTATGATTTAAAGTTTTAAGTACTTAGATCATTAAATCTTAAGATACTTGAATTTTTCTTGCTCATTCTCAAATAATTCTCCTCTTCGCTTATCGAAATATGGATAATATTTTCTTCCAACTTACTTGCGCCCTAGACCTGGAATTAAAGAGACAGGAAATAATTTTAGATTAATTATAAGATTAAAAAAGAAAGATTAAAAAAACAACAAATAAAATATACTTTTGTATGAAAAACTTGTCTAAAACACTTCCAATATCAGAAGGGGCGACTTCACTTTTTCAGTTAAATAAGCAGAATTAGCCAAAAGGCCCTCCTCTCTGGGAATTTGCACAGCACCTAAATAAAACAACACAGTTGATAAGGTAACTATAGTTAAGATAATAACCGTCATTATAGATATAGATAACTTTACAATTTGACTTATGACAATCAGTACTGCTGGATCTGAATATTCTAAAGCGATATCCCTTAAAATTTGTTCTCTTGGTGGAGTTGGTGATCGTCGTGGTGATGGGGTTCTCATACCTGTTTATATATAATTTATTAAGTATTTAGCGAAGGATGGTATAGATGAATACTCTTAATCTTGCTACTTACCAAGGCGAAGAATTGAAAAGTTTTTTCACTTTCGTATCCTTCCTAATTTCGCCTTATTTCGCAGCTGACGTCAATGCATCGGGTGTATAACCTGAAACTTCTATTTTTCCAACTTTATTTTTCGTCAACTTGGACGGATAAGGAATAATTAAAACTGGTGATGGCTGTTTCGTCAGCGCTATGCCTTGTCGCTGCCTGCTTCTGATTACCTTTTTATACGTTTTCTTTTCTGGCTGCCCTTAACTGTTCTAGGAACAAATTTTATAAATATTTAAAATGAATAGGGATTGTTATAATTAATAATTAAAAAATTGAATAAAAATATTAAAACTTAACGAAAAGTTATGAATATCCTCCTATTACTTACTAGATCCAGAATGTCTTTTGTCTGTTTTTTCGGTGGTGGTAAGCTAAAAGTTTCAGCTTCTTTCAAATCTTTTGAAGATTAGATTGCTCGATACCAGTTAACTGTCAGCTTATCACAGATAAGACTTTTTCCTTGCGAGGGTGATTTACACAAGAATCTCGGCAGAGCGACTTCACTCTCACAGAATTACCATTTACTCGCAACTGTGTCTTTATAACGAGTCTCTAGACACACACGCTGGCGATGCGGCGCGGTTTATTTTTGGTTTTTAAAGATAGCAATATAAATATATTGTTTTTTATCAATTCTATTATGTTTTAATTTAGTTTCTTTTGATATTATATATCAATCTTGGTTAGTTATATTAAACCCCTTATTTAAGAAAACGGTTTGAGTGGACTTTTAGAGAAAAAGGAATATCTTAAATGACACATCAGATCAAGGTTGTTTTTCGACGGCCATTAACCTCATTGTGACTGTTTTGTTTTTTGTGAGCGCCTCCGATGGTCTCTAATTGTTCGGTTCCAATTAAGTGCAGGTTCAATTCAGACGGTATCAACACGGGGTCACATATCTGGGTGTTGAAGCATAAGTTATACCTAAAAGGTGTAGCGCGAATTCACTGTCTAGGTCGTTTTATGGATTTTTAATATAGTGTGCACTTACACGGATCGCATAAGCGGCTGACGCTTCAAATACAATTTTCTTAGCTCGAACTACGTTTAAGCGATTATGACGTGAGTATTAGGATGCGATCGCTCCTTGGTTCTTAGAGTACCTGGTTTCATAGAGTTTAAGGTTCTAAGTGCAATTCTGAAAATAATTTTCATAGGGTGTTAAATTTTGGAATATTTCTTTTGAATTTTTTTATTTTTCACACTTTGATTTTGCATTTTATCTTAGACCTTCGACTTATATCAGTATACTTCATTAGGGTTGAAGCGATATTATACCTAAATTGCGTCGTCACGCGATCACTTTAGGTCCGTTTTGAGTTCCCTTCGAAACCGTCTTCTATCAATACAGTGTCGCCTTACGGAAATCGATAAAGCGGCTGAACACGTTCATTGCATTTTCTTAAGGTCAACTATCGTACAAACCGATTTTACGTGATTATAGTGAGACGGGTAGGAGCTTGTGTATAAGTTCGAAGGTCTAAGTGCAAATCCCGATTGTATTTCCTAAAACTAAATATTTCTGAATTTATTTACTATTGCGGAGATCTTATTTGCTTTAGCAACTTAGACTTCGACTTATACTTAGACCTTCGGAACTTAGCACTTAGACCTTCGAATTATACTCAGACCTTCGACTTAGAACTTAGACCTTCGATTTAGCACTTAGACTTCGACTTAGCACTTAGACCTTCGATTATACTTAAAACTCCTTCGAATTAGCACTAGACCTCTCGATCTATACCTTAGATTCTTGACTAGCAACTTTAGACCTTCGACTAATATACTAGACCTATCGAGCTTACAGCCTTAGACCTTCGATATACTTAGACCTTTCGACATTAGCAACTTAGACCTTCGATATTTTCTGTTAGACCTTCGACTTATATCAGGTCCCTTCCTGACGGTCACTATATCGGGTTAAAACGATAGTTTATACCTAAACAGGCTGGTCGGCGCATCACGTTAGTCGTTTTTGGGTTCCCTTCGCAACGTCACTTTAATATAGTGTCGGCTTACGGGAATCGCAAAAGCGGCCTGAAGCAGCTTTCAAATATATATCTTCTTTAGCTCGAACTATCGTTTAAAGCGATTATGTCGATCATAAGTGACGCCGCTTAGGGAACTGGTAAAAGTCGAAGGTCTAAGTGCAAATTTTTAATTTTCGACTCGATTAAAAAGCTCTCGAGACCTTTTCAAAATTTGCTTGAGATGGGCACGCAAAGTGTCGAACCTCGATGTTACACAATAAAGAGTCGGGGACAAATGAACGTCACTACAGTTAGAGACACCTGTCTAAATACGTTTGAACGAACTTGGAAACTAAAATGTACTTAATATATCTTCGTCGGGACAAACCGAAAGGTCTCATAAATAATTTTAAACCTTGAAGCAAATATTGCTTCAGTTTTTTTTCTTCTTATTTGATTTGTTTGTTTTATAATATAAATTTAACACTTTTGCTTATCTTTACTCTTCGCGCCTCTGAAAATTCGACCATGGATTTATTGGTCTTCGATTCTTTAAGTTCCGACGAACGATATGATTAGAATTTATTAATTTTTTTATTATTTAGCTACTTTAAATTCAGTTTTCTATGAGAAATAATTTTAGAGTTAACTAAACTAAATGATTTAAAAAAAAAAATTAACAAATAATAGTCGTTATACTTTCTCTTTTCATGTTTATTTTGTTGTTTTTTTATATATAAATTTAACACTTTTCGCTTAGGAAATGTTCCATTTGTACCTCATCTTTTTGCGAAAAGTCGACTGGGATTAGTGACGCCTCGTTCTGTCCAGACGAAGATTCGTCGTTGATCTTATTCCAAGAAGGGGGATGAATCTAACCTGTCGGGTGAAATGCAGACTCGAGTGCCCCAAACGCGTACTCCCTAAATTCGTTGAAGAGGCTCGCAATAAGTATTGGAATTACGAGAACGTCGCACTCAAGCGAAAATTCATCGCCTCTCTCATTGAGCCTGTTCGACCGAATAACAGAGATTTCGACGCTCCAGAACTACGATATCGTAAAAGACTCATTAAAAACGCATTTTACATCGCATGCGATAGCGAGCGAGTTCGCGTGTGTAAAGACTTTTTCAAGAAAACTCTCAGAATTACCGATAGACCCATCAGAACGGTGATTCAAAGGAAAGAAGACAATGGCGAGTTTAACGGGGAAGATTTTCGAGGAAAATGTAATAATCACCATAGGTTAGATAGCCGTATCTTGGATGACATTCTAGAACATATTGAGTCTATCCCAAAATTAGAGGATCTTCGCGCGGAGATATCAACTCCCGCCAAAGTATCAGAGGCGGGGCCATATATACGTAAAGGCAAAACCGTAAAAGATTTGCATCGACACTATGTGCAGGAATACCGCGAAAAGAAATCATCGGATGGCGGGGAACGTCTCCTCGGTAGCTACAAAATGTACCTTAAAATATTCAAGAGAAGAACGTCATTGAACTGTTCGACGAAGTCTCTCAAAAACGAAAAGATAAATTCAACGAGAAAAGGTAAAAAAGTCCATTACACTAATGACAAGAGTAACCCCGATGGAAGCAGCAGCAGCAGCAGCAGCGAGGAACACACGAGCGTTGAGAACAACAAAAATAAAAAGAGTAAGAAAAAAATTAAAACTACAAATAAAAAAGAAGGGAAATCCAAAAAGAGGCGTGTTGTGGAATCATCGACCAATGAACAAAATGTTAAAAACAAATTTGATTTCAGCAAAGACAAAAAGAGTGGTGGAACTCCATCATCGAATTTTCCTTCGTCACGTACACTATCGGTTGAAAGGCAATCGTCTGGAAGTCTCGCTAATGAATACAGCGAGCATAAAGACAATATATCATCACCTTCGTCTTTAAAAATCCCTCGCTTGGTCGAAAGATCTTCCGAGAACTCCCCCAATCATATTTTTTACAAGAATATTAACAACGCAAGCAGCAGCAGCAGCAGCAGCAGCAGCAGCAGCAGCAGAGGAGCTTCACCATACGGGATTTCAACATTATTCAAAAAGCCTTCATCTGCGAAGAGTATTTGTGAAAATTGCAGTAGCGATCCTTACCGAGATATAAAATCGCCGTGTGCGATCTTCTATCTGGGTAAGGATAGCTGCTTCTGCAGCTACTGAAGCGATAGTGATGAGTCAACGGTAACTTGTTCTTCATTAAAATATATCAAGGTGTGGGATTTGCAGGTGCCAACGAGTCGCCATGCATCGATAGTTATATTTACGAATAAAAAAAGTATATAACAAAAATAATTTATTACGAACACTTATTATTTAAATTATTAATTTTTTTTATTGTGGCTCAGATATAAGAAATTAAAAAGCTTCATATATAAATTTTATTACTATTATTAATATATTAAGATGAATAAATAACATTAATCACACACTAATTTAATACGCTCGTATTATATTACCAATATTATTTTTTTAAGTAGAAGAGAACCCCTTTTCCTCTCACTACTGCACCACGCGAAAAATGTCTGCCTTTAAATCACTCCCGGCGCTTCTCTTCTAGAAGTGCTATGCACCAATACAGACTGACCAACTAGGAAATCAGGAGGTTGGGGGGGAGTTGTTGTCTAAAGATCATCAATAGCGATCGGGCTATAGGTTAAAGCGTTTCAGCACTCTATCGGTGATGTCCTTTTTCGTTTCCTTAAGAAGTTGAATAGCTAGTTGTCGCCTAGCGCATCTGTACCGATAGAGATTGTTGGGGAACGTCCAACCTGGTATGGGACATTTTAGGCTCAATAAGCTTTCGACTGTGTCGCAGAACATCCTCCTGTAACTGAAAATATCATCGACGGTTTCTTTCGATAAACCGTATTCTTCTCGTGCCATTTTCTCGAGGTCCTCTAATGTGAAATCGCCGACGTTTTCCTTATCTCTGCAAGTTCTCAACAAGCGGCCGTTGAAATGCGAGGTAACTTCGAGATTCTCCAAATGTTCATCGCAGAAACTCTTCAGCTCGTCTTTCGTTACAGCGTCCTTCCAACGATGATGATTGTTGAGGTAGTCCGCAGTGATCGTTTCGACAACGGGCTTTGATTTAGTTTTTAGTGTTTCCAAAAAGGCGTCCGTAGAGAGAGCCTGGTCGTCGATTGGCGTGAAGATGTGTATTAAAATATCCCCGTAGCTGTTCTTATAGTTCAACTTACAGAAGAACCGAAAAATCATTTCACGTTGTAATATTACGAAAATTCGAGCTCTCATATTCTCTGAAAACTGGTCGAGGTCATAATCAAGGAAAAATAGCGGTTTGTTTAAATTTTCTGAAAAACGCCTCTTGATTTTAAACGCATCGTATTTGCTGTAGTAGCTGCCACTCACCGCCAACTGGGGATCTGTCAATAGGAGATTTTTGTAGCTCTTGAAGATTTCCCAATCCATGTAAATGGAGGCTGTCGCCCGTATGCATTTCAATATGTACAGAGAAAAATCGAGCCGTGGTCTCTTGAGAATTTTGAACTTAATATATAGGAATATCAACGCCGCTAAGTGAGCGACTTTATCGAAGAGGTGAGGGTTTCTGAATATGCAAAAGCAAAACAGGTCGCCGAAAACGTCTGTCTGCAGGATGCGTTTTATGACGCCCACTAATTCCGGCGTGAATAGTGGAATAACGGCGTTAAATTTCGTTTGCGCGTCCAATTCCGAAAGCGTCGGGTTTCCCTTCCCGCCTTCTCCGAACACCATTTTATCCGCCTGAGTACTCAACACCGTTTGGCTCACTCTCCAGAAGAGATTTCTCCGGTCTTCCAATGTCGCGATTAGCTTCCAAGGATTCGATTGCGAGGTTTTGTTTATTTCGGCTAATATCGGATATCCAGTGACGGGAAAAAAGGTAAGGAAGGCGAATTTATCCCTACTTAAAAGTTCCCATAAGTATTCACTCATGAGGTTTTCTATCAAGGAATCATGCGTCACTAGGCACGAGTTTTTATCCAATTCTTCTTTCAGTAGGAAATTTTCTATTTCAGCTCTTTCGGATTGTACGACTTCCAAGACCCGTTTTACTTCGTCCGCGGTGAAATCATCTTGGCATCTTCTGATTTCGTCGTTTCTGTAGTTATAGGGTACGGTTTCCATGCGTTGCGATAGCCTTTTCAATTCTTTCTCGGTTGTCCACGCATCCAAATGATTAACCGAGGAAGGTAACAAGAATTTGGCCATCTTTATTTGCGTTGGAATTTCGATTATCGGTAATTCCCCGACTAACTCCGGTAGGGATTCTACAAACTCTTTGAGGAAAAAGGCTTGTCTCTTTAGGTCGTATCGAGCTAAGTCGAACTCCATCTGAGGTTTTTTCAAATCGATGTTCTCCGAGCAAAGAACTTTAAATCCTTCTTTCATTAGTGTCTTCATCACTTGAACGCAATGTTTTATTTTGCGTTTCTCTTTGTCTAGGGCCACTGGGTCACCCTTAATTTTTTCTAGATTGATTTTCCGAGTGTAATATTCCTCGTAAAAACACATTTTTTTCAGCACGTCGATGCTTATAGTATTTTAACGACGTATTAAGGTACTAAATTCTCGTAACGTAATATCCGGATATTGGTGAGCAGTTACATTTCCAGAAAACATTCGAATCAATTAAATATTGGACTAGGTCTTACGTAAAAGATGTATTCTCTCGGTCGTTGTATAAATGCATTATTCGGGCGAGATTACGTCATAAATAAAGTTTTTGGCTACTATCGATTTATGATCGTACAACGGAGACATTTTTAAAAACTTAATATTGGTAGTATCGCGATGATGTACTTATATGTATTCAGTAGCTATCTTAAAAATGATCTCTATGAAGCGAATTCACAGTTGCCTTTTGTCGAAATAATTATGGGATTTTCCACATTTTTCATAAATAGTAATAATTGTTTATCCATCTTAAATACGCTGAACGTTGTAAACGTTTTATATCTTCTAAGGACATGTGCATTTTTTACGATTCATACCACTAACGTGAAATGTCTCTTCTCTCAAAAGAAGACCAAATTATGGGCGTAAAGCGTTTTTAAATATCTTCACTAGGTCGACTATCAATACACTAGAGAATAAACGCAGCAAAATGGATATCACTAAGATTGAATTCATCCGCCGCTTCTGCAATTAACCTTAATGTATATCAGCGAATCGTGGGAGTAAGTTCCATTATATACTTTTTTTTTCGAGCCTTATACTAAAGTTGAGGCAATAACACGTATCCACATATATATATAATCTTAGCTGTGTTTCCGAAAGAGAAGATTCTACAGAATTAAACTTAAATCAAATTATTTTAGTAATATTTATTGTTTTTATTATAATTTATTATCACAAAAATTTTTAATTAAAATAATTAATTTTCTATAATAAAAATTGTGACTAATAACTAATTCCTATAAAATATATTTATTATGTATATCACAATGCAATAATATAATATATATATATTTAATATATAATATATATAATTAATTATATATATATATATTTATATTAATATATATAATAATATTATAATTGTATGTTTATTAGATTAATTTAATATAAACAGCTATATGTATTATTTTAATTATTTTAATAATTATATATTAAAAGATATGTTCATTAGTGTAGTTGGATAGATTAATATATATATATATATTAAATATATTTTTATATTTAATTAATTATAATATTAATTATATATTATATATTATTATTAATATTATATATATATAATATATATATATATAATAATATATAATATTAATTATTATATATATAATAATATTATATTTAAAAAATCAACTTTTTATTAAAGAAATAAATAATTAAAAAAATTTGACGGATTTATTGCGACAACGCTAAATAATATTTTTTAGATAGATGATATTTATTTAATACTTGAAAAGCAAGTTCCTCATTCAATGATTCATTCAATCATCGAATATAATATATATATTTTTCTTTTATTATTTTACTGATTTTCTCTCATTAACATCGGTTATGCTTCCTGCTTTCAATTGTTCCGATGAATATTAATGGATCTTTAGCGGCATTATTCTCAAACTGTCACTATTTAATATTGAGAAGACGTTGGTATGAATTATACCTTTTCTTCGATTAGAGGCTTTATAAGAGGAGGGGACATTCCTTTATTCAGAAACTTACACTTTTTCTATCTCGGATCTAACTTTATTTGATTATGAGCTTTCACCTATCTATCATAGTATTTCATTTTCCTGATTTAATACTTTCGTTTCACGAATAATTGACTTTACTGCGGAATGATTTTTTGAATTATCTTCGTCTTCGGACTCGTCTTTCGAGTCATGGTACCTTGATTTGCTAGTACTTAGCTTACTGAGTCGCTGTCTATGCACTGTCGCATTTCAGCCATATTTGCTAAACTGCCTACTATAGCCGCTGACCGCCTGAAATATACTATATACTATTTATTACCACTGCTACTACCGTTGTTACTAAAAACTATAATTAGGCGTCATGACCTCGATTATCTGAGCTCGGTATTTTCCTCCCTCCTCTTACAGTCGATTATCATGGTATTCCTTAAATATTTATTTTATTTATTTCAATTGACCTTTCCTAATTCCTATTTTACAGGTACGACTTCAATAATTATTTAACTTATATTTATGAAATGATCTTTCATTTTACTTTTTTTTATTTCATGAAATATTATGTTTTCGTTTATTTATAATACTGGAAAATTTGCATAGTTATAGTTAATAGTTAATAGGAAAATATTAAGGTTTGAATATTTTTGAAATATGTTATTTTCACATAAGTATCCTCGCAATTATATTTAATTATACATTCGCTCCCGCTCTTTTTCAAGCTGCTGCTCGTGCTCTTGCTGTTGTTGCTGCTGCTAGTTGCTTAATAGCTATTTAGGTGATGGTGTTGGTACTGCTGTGTGACTTGGATGGTTGAGTGGTGCTGCTGAGCTGCTGCTATAGCTTGAATGCTGATACTGCTGCTTAGCTGCATGCTGTAGCTGTAGGCTCGCTTTAGCTTATGTCTGCTAGTCTATGAGCTGCTGCTTGCTGCTACTATTAGTGTCATAAGTAGCTTGAGCGGTCTTGCTCATGCTAGGCTGGTCTGCTCAGTAATCACCTAGTATATCAGACAGAGCAGCAGCAGCTAAGCGCAGTATGACTGCTCAGCAGAGCTCCAGGGATAGAGCAGCAATAGCAGCAGCAGCAGCAACTACTATAAGCTATACGGTACTATGAGCTGCTTATTGACAATTTAGCTACGTAAGATTTATATATAGCTTATGCGGCTAGTTTATAGCTGCTGACTCGAGCTATGCTTATAATATATATAATATAACTTATACATACATACACAATACAATTCTTGGGTCTATATTATTTATCGTGGCCTTTGAGACGAGGTTCATGGAAGATGAGCAGCGGTGGTGCTGAACACGGTTATAACCTAAAAATCTAACCTTTTCATCTTTTGGTTTCTTATTTTATAGTCAACTAGGGTATAGACAATAGTTAATTTCATGATAAAGTCATAAAAATACAAGGTGAAAGAGTGCGTGCTGTCCTCTGGGCATATCCAGTGATGTCGCGATGCATTTGAGCTACGAAGCGTTCGTTCAGCACGGCCTGCTGTCAGACAAATACACGACTAGATGACAAATTTTTTTTGAAACAAAATCAGAGGGCAGGAACGAGTATAAAATTATTATTAGTAGTAACTTGATATTGTCAGAGCATTGTTTGCAAAGATCACGACATGCCAGCAGCCTTTTGGAGCGTGATCAGCAGCAGGATGCTAGTCGAGAGAGTCCTCAACGAAACACGACAAGGCTCATCGAAGCAATGCAAGAACTTAAGGCTATTTCGCGGCGAGCTGGCTGGTTCAATGCAGGAACGAGCTTGCCTCGAGAGATCTTCGTGCAATAGTGATTTCATCTAATGCTACTTGAGTCATATTAGTGGCATAATAAAATAGTCAATAGTCATTAATAATAAAACTATGACTCTGGATGTAACAATACCTTTTTAGCAAGTCCACACACGCACCTGGAGCCTACTGTGCATAACTGAGATATCGACGTCCAGAGATACCTATTCTGACTTCTGCACTGTCGAGTATTATGGCAATTATGATCAATGCCATTTAGGAGTCCCACATAAGCTCTCACCCGTTCTCAGGATTATGGAGTCATACGGCACCACTCACGACATATCTAATAGCTCTTATGATCTAACCACCATATCCACCATATATAGCCGTACATGTTCAGAGAGCAGCAGCGAGATTACTTCAATCATTTACAATCATACACAGCATGCAAAACTTGATACGCATGCCTGACTCCTGTACGGACAGCTTATTGCATATTTTCACAGAGATGCGAGAGCGTGACAGACCTTGCTTTTTTTACTATCGAATAAAGTGCAACGTTGTTTAAAGCGAGAGAGACCTTATATTGAGGGATATTAACAATATTCTATTGCCTCAGAGGAACGATCATCTATTCTCAGTATATCTTTTCCTATACTCATATCATTTATTCTCTTCTCACTATATTGAGTCCCACTTTTGAGTGGATAATCTACAATGCTATAAAGCTGATATTTTTACACGAGTTGAGATCGAGTGAACACATTTTTTTTATTCTCTGGTGGCTGAACTTATTTATTTATCACTTCCTTAAGCTCTCTCTACATTTATATTTAGTTTATATTGGAGTCGAATAGTCACCCATGACAGATGGAACTCAGGTAACCGGATATAGAGGTGGATTGACTTCTATATAAAAACTTATATTTACGTGAGACCACTATTTTTCACCTGAGGTAGAGGAATAGAGCAGGTGAGAATGATTCAGACGCCTTGGAGCATGGCGTATATATACTGAGGCTAGACGCCAATAGCTAGACTATGTATTAATAGACAATCAGCGAGAAGTCATAGACGACGATTATCTGTTCCTCAGTGTAGATTTAAGTTTATCTCATATAAGCTAGTTTTCATCTCCACAGCGTGTGTCATGTCTGTGAGGTGTGCAGTATAGGTATAGTAAACTATTATATTAGTGTATGAAGCGAGAGATCACACACAGTTCACTTCGTGTGTGCGTATCTCGCTTAAATTTTAGTACGATACGTGCAGATCATTCGTTCGTAAGCGGTATCATCCTTCCATCATTATTCACAGTGGTCTCGTTTCATTTTTTGCAGTTTATTTCGAGATGAGATTTCGAAGAGGATTTAGTTCGTATGTTTGCTTAGATCTCGATCAGGGAAAAAATACCGGCAATATTTTGTACTGTAGACTTATTTGTTATTTATGACTGAGATGCTTCTGCTGCTGCTTTTTCACTCGCAGGGCGTTTGATCCATTACTATTCGTTTTGCTCTTTCAGAGAAGGATATAAGTTGGAGGACAGCCTATCGACCCCGAATGCTTTCCGAATTTTATCAACTTCGATAGTTTTGCTTTAGATGGAGGGAGGGCTAGTAACTTCTGATTTTTTTTAACGTTTCTATTGATATGTGTCCTCTAATATGTCTACTTTATTCGGATCCCGGGTTGGTTTGCCGCCGTCCAGTTTAATTTTCCCATCATGGCTCTAAATTCAGTCAATTCTTCTACTGTTAGTTCTCTATCTTTCATGAACCTTTTTCTCATTCAGATACCTCCGCTGTTTTTTTTTCTTTTATTGTTTTGTTTATTATAGTAGTAAAATAATTCTTTACAATATCTTAATTTTACACCTTTGAGCTGAATCTAGGTATTTTAAATGCATTTCTATTAGACACTAATCTAATTTTTCATTTAGATAATATAGTGTCAGTCCGTGCATTTTATTTAGTATCGTACATATTGAGGAGCATTGATAAGTTTTCTTAACATTTCCCTAAGTTTGTAAGGTTAAGCGGGTATACTCCTCTATTTTTGGAATTTTTTATTACGGGTTATCTCACTGAAATTTTGATAAAGAGATATTTTTGGGTACTGAGTGTTTTATCATCTATTATATATGAGAAATGAAGCTGCTAAGTAGATCTCTGTATCTTTATTCTGTCTAATGCGAACTTAACTCACCTTATCTCTGAATAAAGAATAATGTACCTTAGAAATTAACGTCGCTTTGTAGTTTGTGGTCGATGATTTGTTAATCGATAATGAAAAGGTCGCTGGGTTCCACGAGGCTTCTTCATTCCGATCACCTCTATCTGTAATATTGCATGGATTTCTTCCATCGCCATTACGTCATACCGTCGAGCGTAAATTCCTCTTTGAGGAATTTTGAGTGAGTTATTTAAACTTGGGTAATGATATTTCAGATCAAAACGTTACATTGCACCACTAATGTGGCGTTGACAGTATGACACGAATCGGTGGAACGTGAAAATCGCAAAATATTAGAGCGCGCGTGTGGTGTATATCAACTATTTCAATCTTAATTGTGCGTGAAATTCGGGGATAATTTCTGAAGGAGCTTGTACTCAAATAATCCGAAACGGGTCTAAAAAATTCGAATATTTTCCACCACCCTCCGTGAATATTTTTGTAGAACGATAGTCTGTATTTTTCATCGAAACCCATAATGTATTATTCGATTGATATTTATCAATGCTGTTTATCCATCTGACGCTCATAAGAGTGATTAATCATTAATGCGCCGCAATTATTTGTCTAAGAGTAATGAGCCGAGAACAGAATAATATCGATTTACGGGTGAAAATCAAACTTCTGTATTTCTGGGATATAAATTTTAAATTGGCCTTTTCAGAGAGATTGGTCATTTTCGAATAAACATTTCGTTTGACATTTTCCCGCATGTGATCCCTTCGGAGCTATCATTACGAGGTTCTTAACCAGTGTAGGGGTAGGATGGAGGCGGAGTATGTGTGCGATATATATTTCCCTAGAAAGTCGTCGAACTGAAAGGTTACAACTGATAGTATAGCTACCGTTGACCATTTGGTCTTTGTCTAAGTTTTTAATCCTATAGATTCTCATTATTGTCGGAGGATATCGTTGCTAAGGGTTCTGGCTTTAGGGCGAAATTTTGGTATCCAGCCGCAAACAAGTGTATATATTCACCGGACTGTCCCTCTATCTGATGTCTTTGTATAACATACCTTCGTTATTATAGTCTGATTTCTTGATATTTTTATGTATATCTAAGTATATCAAATCTCGACATCTGGGTGGTACTAAGGTAGAGTAAAAATATAAGTTCACGGAACAAAACCTATGAGTGTAATCTTTTATCGTTTAAAAAATTGAATCCGTTTGATAAGTCATATTGTTAGATGGAGGTGGATTTCATCGGATCAGTGAAACTACTGCTATGTTTGCCTCGTTGTCGTTATATTTCTTCATTTCTTTCGGTTCCAATTCGTACTGCGGTTCGGGCTGTATAATATTATATCGTAAGACGCCTCGAATATAATTTATTGCGGTTATTTATGTTCAGTTGCCCCTATTTTTTAAAACTATTCGTTTTGTGTGGGCGGTGCGCGAGGTGGTCTGTGGCGGTTGGCCGTGGCGGAGAGTGGTTCGGTGAAGCGGTTCGTGAGTAGCATGGTGTTTGATTATACCATATAATATATTGCCTTCATCCTCTTAAGGGACACCTCTGAATTCTGCGTGGAAGAAATGTAGAATCGATCCGACTGACGTCTAAATTAGTCAGCGACTTAGAAGTCCTTCGGTTTTTTGCGACGGTCTCACTATACCGTGCATGTTACGTTGTTAAACTCAGTCTGTCATTTCACGCACGCTCCATAAATGAGCATTTATCTTCTATATTTCCAGCGATAAAGCCAATTATGTCCTTTATACATTTATTGATAATTATTTTACAATTTATTAACACTTTCAGCCCGCTCTAATCCAATCTTTCGTCCCTATGTAAATACTCTTTCATATATAAATATTTTGTGAATCCTCTCTAGTTTCATTGTCTGGAGGAGATGGATTATTGGAGGTATCTTGATTTTTGTTAATCACAGCTCATATAATATAATCCATTCATAATATAATAGAGAGTTAATTCGTTTATAAGTTATTTCTCCGATCACCAGAGATAAGGCTTATTCTAGACAAGCGTAAAATCGCAGATTGTTGGGTTGATTATGTGCACCTGAGTAACTTGAGATGACACCTCGACACCACACAGCCTTCGTTACATCCATTAGGATCCACTATTCGATTCGCGAATTTAATCTCTAATATTTTTGTAAAGAAGTCTCTCATTCGATCAAAAAACTTTCGCTATATCGGGTATCGAATGTATAAACAGGAGAGATCTTCGAGAGTTGAGAGGTGTAAAGTAGGTATCATATTTCGAGATACTTACCCTTCTTTTCAGTCACTCCATAGTTATTTATCAGCTATTATATATCAATTTTTGTCCGTCAATAAAGAATATTGTCTAGGTCGGATGGGCCATTCATATGTAAGTGAGAGTTTTGTTCGTAGCTGTTCATACAATTCTGAGTTTTGTGACGTACATAAAACATCGAGTATCGACAATCATAGCCTTTTCACTCATATGATAGTCTCATTATATCTTCGGTTTCTGACAGATACGTCGTTACGGGGGAGATCTTGTGGTGTGCTCCGATGCGAGCGAGAGCGAGATTGACCGTGAATGAAGAAATCAGTTTCTGATAGCTTCCTTCTTGTAACTCTCTGGTTTATTAGACGAAAGAGTCATTCCGGAGAGCGCCGAGTCGGTTGTATGAGTCAAGCTGCAAGTAAGCTGTAAAAAGAGCAGAAAGAGAGAAAAGAAATTTGATAGTGAGTAATGTTAGTGATTTTGTAATTTTTTGAGTGCATTATAAATTCATATATAAAATATATATTAAAGACTAAATAAAGCCACGTTTACGGCGTCAAACTGAATCCCGAGCCACAGGATTAAATTCTCGACGACACAATACCAACTGACGATTAATATCTTATATTATAGAGAGACATCATCCCCGAGTTCTAGCAAGACATCAATTCATTAGTCTGCATATCTGTCACCAATTGTACTCTTATTAAAATGTAAAGGTGCGGAGCCGGACCTAGCATACTGGAAGAGATATAAAATAGAACGGACATAATTCCGTATAGCGGTCCCGCGATGTTACCCGCCATAGAAGGAGTCACGGCCTGACGGACCATACGACTACCAATAAAATTATCGTAGGAAGAAAGCAAAAAAGCCGTTGCTAGTCTATTAGGATAAAGCCTATCGTGAACTGCTCTTAGTTAAGGACGATCACAAGATCGGGTAGCTACTCTCACTGACAGACCCAACCGACGCTAAGCGTTACGGCATGCGGGGGGTGGGAGGTCTTCGGTCGTAGGGTTTCCGCTTTCTACTAAATTCGACGTTTAAAAAATGGAAAAAGGAACGAGCCTACCTGACGAGATTAAGCCATGGGACGTCTTAAGAAGGCCGAGCGGTCCACGCTACTCTCGTTCGGGTAATCGTCGCTAAGGTTCGATCAGTTCCGAGTAGCCGAAGGATCCTCGCAGACGTGGAAATGTTACCAATGTTCGGATGGAACTTCACGTGCTTAAAACTATTGTACGATAGTACCGCGCGCTCGCATGGGACGCACGTCACTGCATCTCGCCCTGCGCCGCTTATTTTTACACTCTATATATATCGGTCGCGTCTAAGCGAGTCGGATTGTCACTCTTCGTGTCTTCGCTATAATATAATTAATGCACGCCTTAAAATAATTCTACAGGAATGAATTTTATCTTTTATACTTCTCCTTGTCATTTCGGTCCTCTCCGCTATATGATCACGAGCAAAGTTCAAAAAGAGTTCGGGAAAGCTGATTGACGATGATTCGATTATGCAAAAGCGATACGCCAGACGTATAGCTACATCACGCTACTTCTAGTTTGACCAACCGCTAATTATAAAATGTAACATTAAATATTCATCATCTTATTATTTAATTTTTAGACACTCTTTTTCTCCTTCTTGATTTCCTTTGTCATACTCTAGGCTTTTGGAATATGGTTCTACGTTCGTTTTTTTAACTCTGAGGCTACACGCGCTGTAGCTTCGTGCTAAGCTATTGCATTTTAGACCGGGAATGGAGTATTCGTAAACGAACAACAGATCTTTTTATATGATTTTGTTTTATTTTAACGTGCTTTTGAAATGTCCAGCAGTAAAATAATTTTGTTTTTTAAAAGGATAATCTCTATCTAAAATGGTTCTGAGATTGATTACAAGTGGCGAAGTCTACCACCCTTGTCAGCCTTGTGACAACGATAGGTATCTTATTTCTCAGGACTAAAATTATTAGTATATGAATAAATTATTTATATTAAATAAATAATTTACATTATTATTTATACTTCAAATATTTAATGATTTTATATCCTTGCTACCTCTATCAACATCAGAACTGTTTAATTAACGAATTATATATATTAAGACATTTAATTTCGCCGTATATTGCGCTTGACTGATCGACCTCGAATATTTGAATATATTCTTTTGCGTCGATGTTACGTGACTTATAAGCGTATTTAGGTATATTTATGTCGTATTTCGTTAATTACTTACTATGAGAATCTCTTCGCTCGTATTGCCTCGCTAAACACATTTCACAAGGGATCCTTCTATTCCACGATCACTATATACCGGCTAAATATCTCACTCATTCTTCAACATATTAACTCTGAGAAAGTCACTTATTTTCGGTCGGGGTTTTCTGATGCGCGCTGTTTTAATATGGCTGCGTCATAGTATCAGTCATCACTATTGTTTTGTCGGCTTGCTTTCAGGGGAAAACGTCTCTTGTCGACTTTCGTCGCTTGTGATTGTAAGATTCGCGCACTGGATTCTTTTTCTCTTCTTTAAAATTCATTCCGTTATCGGGTTTTGGTCGAATCTCCGCCACTCTTTTTCTAGAGAGAGGTATTTCTTCTTCAAATTTCGGTTTTTCCATGTCTTTCTTCTTGTACGCTATTTTTAACTCCGAAATGGATCCACTCGCCGCGCATAATCGTACCAGTCTCGTTCCTTCCCTAATGTTGTTGGGATCATGCCTCGTTTCCTAATTTTCAATAAATACACAGTGGTTCTACTGAGGTATGTTGAATTTATCATCGCGAATCGAGCCCAAATGAGCTTTTGCGATTACGCGATGGTCGGAGGGTCTCAATTTAATTTCACCTGTTCTCTGAATCCTTTGATGGCGGCCATGTTATTACAAGCTAGCTTAAATAATAAAATTAATAGAATTTAATAATTTTAATAATTATTTATCAGCGACCATGTTGACTGATTATCCATTTCGAAATTAATCTTTCGTTTTGATTCGCAATCTACGGCGCGTATAAATTTTGTGAATTCACTAAAATACTCTATTTATATATATCATCAGAATCCAACGGTGAGTGAAGCCGATTAAATTTTAACACGATTTCTCCTACGTTTAGTCCGGTCAAATATTTTTTTAGCTGGAAGCAGTTAGTTAGCTGAATGTTTCTTCCATCGTAAAACATCCGGTGTTATACATCTCGAGAAACGATAAAAATGTGAAAAAAACCTTCGGTGCTACATTGGTTAATTCGTCCAAAAAAAAAACTATATTAAAAAGTACCTATATATCTCTATAATACACAATACTAATAACAACTCGAATGTAAATTATATTTATTAACGCAGATAGTACTTAAGAAGTTGAGTTGAATAAATTATATGTATATATATATATAGTATATATTATTATTGTCAAATTCATATATGTAAAATATATATTCATTTTCAGAGGCGAACTCGAGTGGATAAGTAAATTCGGAGTAGGAGGGAATTCCACCCTCCGCACAGGTAACAAGAGGATAGCAGGAAGAAGGAAAAGCACCGCAAGCGAAATACTACTCTTGGAAGTTAAATAAACAACAAAAACATGAGATAAAACTGGCGACACATCTGAAAGAATCACGTCGCGAAAAAAACCACAACGCTACGAACGGGAACCACAAGACAGAATCGAAAACAGGACACGCCGCGAATACTCGACGCCGACGTAGTAATAGGCTTTGATTGACGCGATTTTTGAGGATAATCTAAAGCAAAAAGCTCACCGAATGTACGTGCGTGAAATAGCTCTAACCTTGAGAGCATACGAAACGAGTGGCGTGAATAATCCTTAGCGAAAATACGACAAGGGCGTAAATAATATGTTGCAAAAACAAAGTCAAATTTTAAGAAAATTTGGAGAATATTGAAGCCAACATTTCTTCTTTCTACGAGACAAGAGAATTTGAATCTTTTGATCAATCTCACTCAATGTACTACTTTTGGAAAATATCGTTCTATGGTGGAGTGAGAGAAGACCTATGTAAGAGAGTCAGATATATACGTCTTAGATATATGAAGTAATACCTGTCACGATATAACATATCTTGCAGTACTCCTTTATTCATTTTTACAGTTGAGAGTATAATAAGTATAGTTGAAGTGGAACTTCAACATATTAAATGGGAGTATGAACTAGATGTTTAAATTACTAATGGTATTTGTGTATTTGATACTCGCTAGAGTAAAATATTGTCCGAATTATTATTATTTTAAATTTTTGAGTGATATAGAACTTAAATTATATATGTATATAACATGATTTTATTTCTTATTTATCGTCCGTAAGTTATTTGCGCTTTTATAACTTTCTCGTATCCGGAGACGTAGATTGCTATTCTTCTGCTTTTAGTTTCTTCGTTTTTTTTTTTATTCATGATCATAGCACTTAAACGAGAATAATATTTTTCCGTATGCCGCAAATAGCCTTTAGAGTATGAAGTAATTTGATTAACAGCTAATCTATCTACCTATAGATAAATTAATAATGAAGCAGTTTCTGTCAATATTGATAAAGGACTTCTTGTTTCTTACAAAGTCTCCACAGTTGCCTTTGTTTCTATTAAAGCTGAGTAACTGAGAAGTTAAAGGAAATAATTTAATATAGTCTCAGTTCTCAGTTCTTAACATAAAGGTATTGTATCCTTAGTTTTTTCTAGCTTGAGGCTCAATTTCTAAGTAAAGACGCCTTAATAGCTATGATTCCTACCGTATTTGATATTGTGAGGATTTTATACGAAGATATGGTAGATCACGATATATTGATTAGTATATTGAAATCCGTGGTGCGTTTTGAATATGTTTAAGCCTCTAACTTTTGACGTTATTGTGATTGATCTGTTTATCTCTCTGGTACTTGCTACTGCAAAAGTTTTACGTCTAGAGGCAGTTTTCTCGATTTATCTGATCAGGTTTTTTTTAACACCACCTTATATGATATACGCCACTCTCAGGAGCAAGCGGCCTGTGCAGAGGCCCTCGTCCATACTAGAGCGGGAAAGTGAGTTTTCAGTGAAACCGAGTCACTTGGTTTGGTATTGTGGTGTCCATTTTAAATCAAATAACTGTGCTGAAAGATTTCCTATCTGGGTTCTGACACGTTTTGCCAAGTTCCCCCTGGCTTCGAATACCTCATCGATACTCTCATTTTTGTGTTGTTAAAGAGTAGTGAATGAGTTTATTTACAACGTCGTTTTTTACGAGAAAAGAGACGAACTTCAAAATAGAAAATAGTCTAGAATGCAAAGGCGAATCTAAAATTAGTATTGACTATCCCGGACAATCAATATCCAAATATAACAGATAGAAATATAGATTTAATAACACACTAACTTTAAAATCATCTATAAGTTATGTATATTCAATATATGGATATGGTGTACAGATTGGATGATCCTGTATAATTTACCTCCTCATTTGATATCGCAGAACGAGGTAAATTTTAGCTTTATAATAAGTATCTTTATAATATATATTTTTCTTTCCATTTGTCAGATAACTTTTTTAATGTGGTTATGACAAAACGATATGAATTAAAAGTAATCCGAGGCGAGCTATATTCGTTAGTAAAAGTTATGGAGCAGATATGAAATTGGGCCGAGTCCCGCTTAGATCGAGTGATCCTATTATT
The DNA here is from genome assembly GCA_015478945.1 of Trachelipus rathkii. Classification (NCBI taxonomy): domain Eukaryota; kingdom Metazoa; phylum Arthropoda; class Malacostraca; order Isopoda; family Trachelipodidae; genus Trachelipus; species Trachelipus rathkii. The sequence goes on from JABUQX010076174.1 coordinate 32,770, forward strand.
AGTCTGCTGTACACGAGCACATTAAGTTAACGAGTATAATGTTCATGTACATGTGTTATATGGTTTATCTTCGTTAGTAGTTTATGACATAGTGGGACACAGGATAATGGAGTCAGTATAACAATATAATATGTGCATGGTTCTATGCTTGTAATAGTTACGAGACACATTCACTCGACCATAGTTTATCCCAGTATCGTGCAGAAGGGGATGGGACACCACAAAATACTAGTTGTATATATACCATTAGCGGCGCACATTGAAGAATATTACTTAGCAGTAGATTTACTAATACTATTAGAGACAGACATCTGAGAGAGTGGGAACCGCATCTCCCTACCTCTTTAATGTAGATCCAATAGTAATAATCAGGATTTAAGTAAGTCGCTTTCTACTCCGAGAGAGGCTCTTCGAGCTTATTAAGTTCTTCAGAAGTATCTTCAGATCGTATTTCGCTCCTTCTTCAGAGGATTAATCCGCGGGTATTTTCGTGGATTTCCTAATATGAGCCAGGCTAACTCTCTTTACTGTATATTCCGGTTCAGAGAAAAGTCGCCCGAGTATTTAATATGCATTTTTCACAACACGTTTTAGTACTAGATAAAGTAGGTAGATGTGAATTCCTCGAAATGCACGAGTTGACGTCTCGACGTGCGACGTAGTGACGAAACGCCATATCTTGGACGACGCCTGCATACTTATATTATAATTTTTCTACAGAATGCTCGAATCGCCTCGGCGTGGCATATTAATAGTTCAAGCTCTGCCACCTTACGTCTCTCAACATCGCAATAGTGGCGCCCGTTTGCGTGGTACAGTCTCTTGCTCATTCATATATCGTTCGGCCTTGTGTAGATATATATATTTAGATTCAGAAAATACTAGCTCCGTTAACAATTTACACCACTAAGTATATTATTATGAGTCTCTAAATTACAGTCCAGCATGCTAGACCAGTAATTTCTCCCTTCACACTGCGTTTACTCCTACTTTTGCAAAGCTTGCTTTCTCGTAATGTATGATAATTTTTTGTTTCCTTCGTTTCATCCGGATATTTGATAGGAAGATTAAACGTTATCTGGTGTCCTTTATATGTGAGCAGTGGAGCCGTTATTTCGTCAAAAGCCAGAATTTGTTTCTCTCGAGACACTGTGTTTTGAGCTTTATTAGAAGCGGCAATTAGTCGATTTGAAGACAGTAGAACGTATTATCGATCACATGCTAGTTTTATTGTAAAGTTTGTGCGTAATTATCTGAGTCAGCAGCACCGTAGTATCACGCGAGGATGACGCTATGTGGGAATTCCGATGAGGTTAATCAGCGGCTCTACTAAGCATCCATGATGCGAAGCAGATGTCTTCGTGGTGTATAATTATGAATATCGTCATTTAGGTTGTTAGTCTCGTGTTTCATATATAATTTAATTTAATTTATTCTTATGTTCAGTTACTTATTTGAATTATTTCTGTCGGTTATGATTTATTTCCATGCGTATACTTCCGAGCAATTATGGATTAGCGGTCCTATGTGTCGTTATCGTGCTTCTTTTCTTCTTGGTACTGTCCACACGCTTGCTGGACTGTAAATCATCAATCAGGCAATGTTATTACTGTTTATGATAAAAAATATATGCTGACGATCACTAGGATTCTAGGTATCTAATATTTTCTTGTTTATTCTTGTTCTTCTTTATTTATAATTGTTATTAACATTGAGACGCGTTAACTTTTACTTATTTTCGTAGAGCATTCATAAAGACTATCAAATATTGAGAGATTATATTTTGAACAGTATTTGCATGCTCTGCTCTCGTTAAGACAATACTATATCATTAGGAGTGGTGGTGAATTGGAAGAGGGGGAACAACGTCGTGTCTAGAATGAAATGATTAGACGTTATAAAATTGAATCCAAGTACTATGGTTCTGTGGGGTCGTATAGCAGCGAGCTATTAACGACTGTAAAAAAAGTTAAATATAGTTAACATGGCCAGGGAATCACGTAATTGAAGACTTACGAGTTTCTAAGAAATAGACTCCGCGCCAGTCAAGGTATAGTACAACTTCGACTGGTAGTTCTCATTGTCTATGAGCGAACGGATCAAGTGTGAGAGTTTGTCCAACCAATTTGATAGGTGGAAACTGCAAAGACAACATATACCATTAATACTTTCGAAAAATAGAGTGCTATTGACAGTCACTCGATTCCGTATCTCGTAAAAGTCAATAATTCATAGCCATGGTTGCATAAATCATGCGTTCCCTTCATAAAGTATACTGAATATGTATCTCAAGACTGAAAATTCCGAGCGATAAAATTGTTGACACCCGTCTATATAGGAAAATAATTCTTGTTTGTTGGGCAATCAAATTCTATCAGCACATGGATCAGAAACTCGGAAGAAGATGAGGATTAGATATATAATGGTCACAGAGACGGAGCGGAGAGAGGGCGCGATAGAAGATCACAAATTTATATAAAGCCTCTACGTACCTCGATTAATTCAGCAGCAAATTCAGCATTACCCTCATCACCTTCGTTACCCTCATTATCAACGATAACATCAATATTACTCGTATCACCAATAACATCTTCATTATCCTCGGCTTCAACAGCTTCACTACAAATAGTGCCGATTTCGTGAAACTGTACACGTGAGTATCGGAGACCTAGAGAATTGTTGATATCGCCCTCCACAATTACAGATATGAACGTCACGCAACAAGTTGATAGCAGTAAGCGGGTTGTGTTAGTAGCGAGAGTTCAACAGAGAAAGTTATGAGTTGAGATGTGACATCAAATATGTAGGAGAAAATTATGCAGAACAGCTCACGTCGGTGCTTCAAAAATTAAATAGTATTACAAAGTATTATTGATCGTAAAGAAAATATTCTCGAGAATATCATTTCAATGGTATGCACAGAGCTGTTCATAGTCTCGTCGTAATTGCTCGAAGTATGATATATTGCGAGCCTATGCATCGGACAGTATATCGTGCGCTCAGAGGTCTGAAGAAAGAATTCGCTTAAAAAGGCATTATAGGTTATAGAATACTGCAGTAAGTTAATCTGAGCTAGAGATAGGCAAGATATGTTATGCACTTTCATATCGTCAACATTATAAATTACTCGTGTACACTAGACATCGCTTTACAGCGGACATACATTATAGGACACACACGTAGAGAGATTATTCAACAAATTTGAGAACGCGTCAAGTATGTCGGGAAGAATATCCAACGCAACGAGAACACTTGAATTATATTGCGTAATGGCAATAGAGGTCACTCGTAAGATTAATTGACGAACCGATCATTATTCCAGTGTGCAGCAAGTTATTATCGGAGCTCCGACATTTCGGGTTCTAAGTGAAACAGGACTGTAAGTGTACAGAGTATGCAGAGTCTGCTGGAGTAACGCCACGTTCCCGGCTGTTGGAATCAACGGTCAAGATGAGGCGACGGTACAGACGAGGAACTGAGTATCGAGAGACATCAGCACCGCAGAGATTGAAGGATCTAGGTATCGTTCCGGCCACAGTGGCAGAGCGAGAGGGTATAGGGCGATTCAGGCAGGAGCGACGATAACACAATTTGATACGAGCGTACCGGTACATGTACATACGTGTATTACACCAGAAGCATCTTATATACCATGTCTTGTTAGCGATCTACAAGCCATGAAACGAGGTAGAAACCTCGAACTGTAATTGAAGATGAGTCACAGAGCACAACTTTAAAAAATCTAATGCAAACTTCGATACTTACTGGATTATAAGCTTCTTAATTTGACTGAAATTAGAAATTAATATATATTAATACGCCATTATGATGTAGAGTATGTGTTGATTAATGCGAATGAAACGTATATAAGTATATTCTCCTATTGTGGTTTCTCCTTCACAAAATTACTTGAGGATATTATTGGTCACCAGGATACTTGTTCGATTGTAAGTAATCGAATAAATCAGACCTTTTGAAGACGTATTTATAATTTTATGTGTTTCCAAGATCACGCGAGCAAAGTTCGACATTGTACGCTATTCTAACGCGTTGTGCCACCGATGAACTCGGTGGGTTCTTTTCCTCGTTATCATAGTCATATAATACCAATAATAAGGCTAAAGCGGTAAGTAGAAAGATCTTATAGATAGAAACGATTCAATGTTATAAATAGTACGCAGGCCGAAAAAGGAAAGAAAAGGACAGTGAGTATAATGCAAATACGGCAATCGCGAGAATTAAAAATGGGAGTGACAGAAGTATTCATTGTAAGCCACTTTCCCCCCTCAGATTGTAATATTTTCAAATATTTTCTCTCCCACTTTTTGTCAAAGTATCCGTCTATACATTCCGATAGCAACAAGTAGAAGTAACGTTGTATTTCACGACACTTATGATATATAAGAGCTAATAGATCGCATTCATAATTTATGAATTTATGTACAGCGGTAGGGAATATTTCGGCTTCAGAATAACAGACTACTAAAATTCAGCGTATTGTGCCGTATTAGCCTTCATTCCCTCTTGTATACTTTTATAGCATTTTCCTAGCAATCTCAAATTAATAATATTCAGAATCCAGTTACTATCTGCCCTCTTTCCGATGAGTGTTAACCATCCGTAGTCGTATCCGCTGTTTTAACCCTGATTGCCCTGACTTGATGGTAACTATGTGCATTGTAGAGGACATACCTCGTCGCCTGATATAATACGCTTTTCTAATTAGAGTCATAACAGAAGAATATAGATAGCTTGATTATCATAATATTAAAGCAAATCTGGATCACGCGCCCATGAATTGCTGTTAAAAAGACGCTTGGCTGTTTTAAAGGGGAGATTAAGCTAGGCAACGTTGTTTATGTTCGTTTATTTTGATATCTAGAACCGTTACCCGCACTTCGAACGATAATATATGCGAATAATAAAATGTCTCTCGAGGGCTCGTATATCATAAGTCTAGCTGCACAGTGAAATCGATCAAAATAACGAATTCTATTTAAATATATTAATGAAAAATCACATGATCCATACTATCCAGAGCGTCATATTAACGTCTATTTTGAAGAGTCTCTGCGATCATGAGAAAATACATATCTATAGATTGTTAAGATCTTACCTTCTATAACAAATGCGGTGTGTCTTATTGCACCCAGGAGAAAATACTTTTCACTATATTATAAATATCTCGAGAGTAAGGCATAGCGAGAAATTATCACTAGTTTTGGTACCGACAATAGTTCTAATTTAAGCCGTTAAGACACGTCTGGATGCAATCAAGTACGGAATGTGCGTGTTGTCAATGAGTCTGAGATAAATGGAGAATGACATTTAAAGTTCTCGATAAATGGGAAGTCAGATTAAAGAATGGTGTAGTTCTTGAGGAGTGCTCAAGTTAAGTTGTGATGTGTTTATGTATGTAATATATCTCCATAATTTAGTGAGTTTGCGATAATAGGAAGGAGTAATGGAGTTTCTCAGATTATTGGGAATGCTGCTGATATGAGTCGCTAAAATTGTTAAATAAAGTGCATTTCTTACCAATAAAACAAATCTTGTATTGTTTTATAATAGTACTGTCAGATGGTTGTTAGTCGATTAGAGGATCGTCTGCTGCGAAGTCAGTGTTTTATCCGAAAATTTTTATTGGGATAGGAATTGGTAACGTATTAGTAGAAGAGAAATATCTATCCATTGATACACTGAGTGGACGATAGGCTCGAAGAATCGAAGAGGAGAGAAGGGTTGAGAAGAATCGTTATTCATAGGTGTATCGACGACCATTAAAATACGTCGTTTTGTTGGATATAGAGCTTTTTTGCATATTCATTCTGCGATTAGTATATGAATCACATGATAGAAATCCAAATCAGTAAGAGCAGAGTCCGGTAGGTTTAGTTCAGAAAGAGAATGTAGTCCCGGGCAATTTAGCTTTTCCACGTACAGAATAATATTGTTTGACATATAATTGAGATGGCTCGAAGTAAATACTAAGGGGAATGTCGAAGTGAGAATTAGTGTCTTCGAATTTACATGTCTTTCGTCATTGCATATTTTGTGGCTGTAAGCAAAACCGCCAGTGCAAATTATAATTCTATTTCAGACACAGGATCAAGTAGTAGGATGTTGTGATACATTTACGCGTCGGAGAGATATCCGTATTGGAGATTTAAGGATATATAGGATTTAATTCGAATTCGACTCACAATTTTTCATTTTGATAAATTAGTTCGGATATATTCTATAGTAAGATGTTGATTCAGAGAAAAGTAATGATCTACAACTGTATCTCATAAGCTCATAATTATGTGTAGTGAACATGTTGATGCATGGACGATGTCCAAAGAGTGAGGTTCGTAACTATATCTTCGAATTATTGGAGGTCGAGATTCTGATCGTCATCGGAGAAGGAAATTGATAATATGTTGTTTACATATGATAAGATTGGATGTGATGTTATAAATCCGTCAGAGAAAGATTAAGTTATAAGCTTACAGCGAATCATCGACTCTCTTAGATGAGTTAAGTTAGGGAAATATTAATTAGAGTTCGCTATTCGTTATATTAATATCTAATAACCGACTCGATTTAGTTGATTATATTCATGAGTGACCAGTTTAGCATATTTTTTAGCCTACTCTCCACCCCCACCTTAAATCATAGATGTGGACGTGAGCGAGACTTTTAATACTGTGTCTTGAGGACATAGGATCGCAAACTGCATTATTACAACAGAAAGCGGTTTATTTCTCTGATATTGATCGTGTAGATAAAGAATCGAATAATCCACGCTCATAAGATTTAAATAAGAATCATATTGTTCCGACATTCCGATGCTCTGTGATGATCGGTATTTTTGATTATGAAGTATATATCTCTGGCTTTTTTTTTATTTTACTTATAGACTTTGTGTATACTAAGTTGCAAGGAACGAGGTATTAAGGATAATTATAGTAGCTAATATCAATGTCATCGGTTCTTTGAATATTACCCTCTAACTTACTCATCCAAATACTTATATCAATCTCTATTACTTACATCCTCTAAGGAAGTATTATATAATGAGAGTCTTTATAGGTATATCACCATTATACTTATCACGGAAAGTCATTACTTTATTATTGAATATAGAATAGAAGTAATGAGCTATATAGATATAGACCATAATAAAGTAACTTTCTATTATTAATGTATCAATCTAAAATAATAGGATTTTATAAATCATATTCTCCATACATCGAGCATGCTACGATAAGTGAGGAGAGCGAGTTCTCACATAATACAGCACGAAGCGACATTCGCTCTTGGATTCTACTCCTTCATCATCTGAACGTTGTTTGAGGCACTTAATATTGTGACTTAGCCATATTCCTCTACTCATACACAAATTTTATTTCCTTACTAAAAGTTTCAACGACTCTGATCCGGGATTCATGGATTCGAGGACAGGCGAGTGCTAGGTCGGCTTTGGATGCCTTATAGATCTCTGCTTTTAACCAATGACCGCACCAGTCGGGATGTTTATGGACGTAATGCTGTGGATAGTGACAGTCGCCTGCTCGTCACATATTCTAATGTTATATAGTATATATCGTTTGCTCTGCGCAAGGAAAAGTCTGTGATAGTACGTGGTTGAATAGGCTGACGATCTCATATTCTTGCGAAGAGAATACATCGAGAGAATCACTGCGTTCTATTCTAAAAGTGATTTTGAGCATAAGGAAAAGGTCCTTAATGTATCAAAAAAAGCAGCTATCTATAGGATACCGGACTCAGCTACGACGCTCCCTACAGAGAATGAAAATAAAAGATCAATCGTCACATTGGAAATATAGTCTACAATCTCTTGGTATTCTCTTAAGTATACCTATAGATTGCGGTGGAATTATTTCATACTTTCGTTTTAAAAGGTTTAGATAATGATCGTTTTTTCAGTCTCATCCTTGTGAGTCAATTAATTGTGAACGGCACTCCTATGAATCACCACACAAGTCGCGTGCTCAATTAATTTTAGAAATGAGTTTAATCGCTACACACGAGAATTTTTGTCTTATCGCTTTGACCAGCTTACACACGGGATGCCACCATAGTGTAAAAAATAGAAAGACGTGCATAAAATGACAAGACTATCAGTATAAGAATCAGCTAAGCGACACATGGCTAGAATCGACTCGTCACTGAACGAAACATCTTGAGAATCCATAGTGACAAATATCTCATGGTTCATCAACTATTCAATGAAGTAATCGTACTTTCCAGAATTTGTGGATAATTAGACCGACGTCTATCATTGTTTCGGCATAACCCAACACATTTTTTTACCGTCACACGAGAGATTTCGAGCATTCTCTGATACCCTTGAGTTACCATTGTAGGCCATCTAATACTGAGGTGCTGATACCACTACTGGGATAGCTCTGCAATTTTCGGTGATTCTCATGTCTATTCCCATTTATTCTTTAATAAATGGCTGTAAGAATGT
>JABUQX010076175.1:0-2500 GCA_015478945.1 Trachelipus rathkii
ACTTTTTGACGGGAAATTGAAAATTATTTCCGTACATACTTTTTACTTTTAATGTATATTTCATTTTTCTATATATTCATTTCATCATATTTTATTTTGCTTTATTTATTATTAGCATTTAAATATGAATAGTTTGAAATTAAAATTTTGTCAAGTAGTGGCGATGCATAGACATCCTTGTATAAATAAGTAAAACAGACGTTGTGAGAAAAAACATCACGAAATCTCATTGCGAATGTTTCATTTGCCTTTGCCTTGAACTCTTGATGGCCTGAAGGGCAGTATTTTGTGTACCTTATATAAACACAGAATAAATATATTAACAAACATTAGGTCAGATAGATATCGAAATTATGGGGCAAATTGCGTATATGCTCTTCAAAATTAAAATTTTCCAACAGCTGTTTTCCAAAGAAAGCCACGCTTTCATTTGCTTACGTCGAAATGTAAGAAACTTTGTGCTCAGTTCATAACAAATAAATTTCTAAATTCCTTTTTATCTGGCGGCATCGTGCTCTTTATGGAATTTTCGAATATAGGGTAATTAAATAATTTTTATAAAAAATATTAAGCATTTTCCTTCAATTTTTTTTACCACGATAAATACTAAAAATATTTGTAATAATAGAAATAACATTTGCTACGTACGAAACCATATTAACTTTGTTTTAAGGTTTGGTGGCAACTTCTCCCTCAAAAGGTAGAGCACACACACACACACATACACACACACACACCCACACACACACACACACACACACACAGAGGTGGGCAGTAACGCGTTACATGTAACGGCGTTACGTAACGGGCGTTACAATTGTAACGAGTAACGGTAACGCTTCAAACGATTTTAAAATGTAACGATGTAACGGTAACGCTACCCTTTTTAAAAATTGTAACGGTGTTTTTCCGTTACTCGTTACTCGTTACATCCTACACACGGAACTTCTGTGTGACATTTTTTTTTTTATTTTTATGGAAACGAATTTTAGTTTTTCCAGATTTTTAAATATATAATATATATATATATATATATATATAATGTTATATATATATATATATATATAATAATATATATGATATATAGTAGTTATATTATTATATTATTATATATATATATATATATATATATATAGGTAATAGGTATATATATATTATATATCCGTGTATATATATAATATGATATTATATATATCTAATATAATAATTATATACATATATAATATATATATTAATATTTATATATATATATATATATAGATATATATAATTATATATATTATATTATAGTTCTATGATTGTATGGATTAAAGATTCTAATTTGATTACAAGAACTGTGATGTGTTTGTGTTGTGGCTATCTGGCTGATTAATATGACTGGTCGGAAGTGAGTAGGGGTGGTGAGCATGGCGGGGTTTTCTTTTGATTTGCTATATCTATGGAGGTCTTGTGAATATCATGCTCTCCTTACTTCCATATACTATCATTTTATTACTGTCCTGAGACCCAGTTGCCTGGTCCAGGGATTCATTTTTCAAATAAACTAAATATCTCTAACTATAACTTTTTTTTTATAATTTCCGACTAAATGGTGGAGAATTGCTTTATATAAATTCATAGATACACTGCGTAACTACGTCTCGAGAATCGTTTGAATCTCCTAATCGATGTCTGTTGGCTATTAATATGCTTTCTCTCCTACTTACTATTTCATTATCTTGTGTTCTCTGTACTCTTCCCTAATGGAACAGATTTTCGAATGTTCTTTTTGACTATCTTACTACGTTCTCATGATGTACTGTTACCCGTCTCCCATCCAAATGCTGAAGGATCCTTATTTAGGAGATTTTCAACTTTACGCCACCTGAGTGGTTGGGCTCTCTCACATCGATGCAGGTGGGGAGGAGCAGTGGCCGTAAATAACGCCCCGCATACTCGCCCGCGGTGGCGGGGGGGGCGCATGGAGCCGAGAGGGCGGCAACGGCGGGGGCAAGAGGATGAGCACTTTGTGTTCTGATATAAAACCCCATAATGAATAGCTCTCTCTCGTCTCTTCTCTATACAATATATATATAATATATATATATAATAATATATAATTATATATAATATTATTATATATATATATTTATATATATATATTATATATATATATATATATATAATATATCTAATATATATATATAATATATATATATATATATATAATATAACACACACATATATATATAAGATATATAATATATATATATATATATATAATTATATATATAATATATATATATATATTATATATAGTATATTATTATATATATAATATATTATATATATATATATATATATATTATATATATTACATATATGTCACCACACTCACAGGCAGAGCCCTATTCAAGGAGGGGGTGTAGTACACACAAAAGTTCACCCACTAGCGTAAATTAAGCAGATGAGCACAGATGGCAGGCTTTAAAGTGAGAGAAATTAAATACAGCAGGAAACA
>JABUQX010076175.1:7500-15000 GCA_015478945.1 Trachelipus rathkii
ATCAGCACTCGGGTTGATGGAGCGTCCTCTTCCTCCTTTCCTGTTACTCGTGGTGTCCGCAAGGTTTCTGCTCTATCTCCACTTTATCTACTTTTCATTAGACGATCTCCTCACTGTACCTCCAACTCTGGTTCACTCTTATGGCCGATGATTCAGACTCTCCACTCTTCATCTCAATTGCAATATCTGCCCCCCTCTTTGCTTTTCTAGAGTTGGCCCCTCGTCCTTCAGCTTCCGATTCTATTCTTGCCAATCTGGAATGAAATTTCCCGGTGGGGTCCCGAAAACCTTGTAAAATTCAAATTCCTCTACATCTTCCCTTTCAAAAATAACCCTCCGACCTTTCCTATTTCCTTCGATGACTCTAACGTCTCTCCTGGTGAATAATATAAACATTCTTGGCTTAACATAAACAAAAAAAACTTGGAGACCTCATATTTCAATGGTTGCTAGGTGGCCTCAAAGAAGCTGGGGAATTTCTGTTCAGGTTGAGGGAATTTTTTTCCTCTGCATAGCTACTCCAGTTATATAAGGGCCTTATTCGCCCTTGTATGAAGTACTGTTCTCACATTTAGGGGGGGCTCCGGCTCCACCATTCTATTGGATAGGGTTGAGTCTAAAGCTAATAGACTAATAAACTGTCCCCTACTTTCAAACTCTCTTGACCCTCTATCTCTGCGACGTAAACGTTTGGCGCTCTATCTCTTTTCTATCAGGACTACAGCGGAGAATTGTCTCAGGGATTTGACCGCATCGCATTCCACCACCCTTGCGTCGCCCTCGTGGCACAAGAGGTGCCTTGCTCTCGCACGAAATTTTGCGTGAGTATTGCGAACCCCAAACTTGTTCGTTGTAGTGCGCACTTTCTTCTTTGCCAGCTACTTCCTGTTTGTGGACACTCCTTGCCTTCTTTCTGTTTTTCCAACTATATTAATCTTCCTCTCTTTAAAACCCACGTCTGCACTTACCTGAGAACTTTGCGTTAGACAGGGGATTGGGTGGGTTTTTCAATGTTTTATTTTCCGCCCCCTCCTTGAGAAGGGCCCAACCCGTAGAGGGGGTTATATATATATATATATATATATATATATATATATAATATATTATATATATATATATATATATATATATATATATATATATATATTTATATATATAATATATATATATATTATATATATTATATATATATATATATAATATATATATATATGGAGAATTCTATTTATTGGGCGAAAACGCTGTTTCAATTTTGTTAGCGCTTTCTTACATGTTAGTGTCGATGGTTAGGTTAGGGTTTGGTTATGTTATTTATATTAATTTATTTATTTTTATTATAATATCAATTGTCCCCAGGCTAGTTCCCAAGTTATAAATGATTTAGTTAACTCAAGAAAAGTCTCTAAAGACAGATTGGATAATTTCTATTTGACAATATTTTAAATAATATTATATATATATATATATTATTAATATAATTATATATAATATATATATATTATATATATTTATATTATATTATATATATATATAATATTTATATATATATAAATATTATATTATATTATTATATACTATATTATATTATATATAATATTATAATTATATATATATATATATATATAGTATATATATATATATTATAATATATATTAATATATAAATAATATTATTTATATATATATATATATAATATATATATATATTTTATATATATATATATATTATATTATATATTAATATATATAATGATATATATATATATAATAAAATATATATATAATTTAAATTTATATATATATATATATATATTAATATATATATAAATATATATATATATATTATATATCTTAATATATTGAAGGATAATTATAATGACAATTTATCTGAAAAAAATAGCAAATAACTAAAATAGAATGTTTCTTAGATTATTTGTTAATCTAAGGGAATTTATATTTGCCAATGTATGCTTCAAACGTAGTAATTAATCAAGAAAATAAGAAAAGAATGCTTTTTGCAACAGCAAATTGTGTGTACGATATTTTTTTTCAATATATCCAATAATATAAACTGTGGGCTGCTATTTTACAGCCCAGAAAAAAGACCAACTTTTGTTTTAAGCAACATGGCAACAAAAGGTTGCCAATTCCTATAATAATTTTTAGCATGTTGCCACTTTGGCTTTATTTGGAAATATTTTATAAAGATTTCATAAAATTGTATTCCAAGTTTGATCGAGTTGCTAGTTCTGTCCTTTAATCATTTTAATTACAATGTATTGATATTAATGAAGACTTATAGAACTATATGAACAATATGGAATTATAAAAATATATAAATATATATAATATATATTATATATATATTGCATAATTCATAATATATAAAAATATATACATAATATATTATATATATTATATATATATTATATATATATATATATATATATATTATTATAATTATAAAAATCAGTTCATTTTATGACTTCATGGAAGTGTGTCTTTTTTTAATTTTATTTTTTTTATATTATATGAGGTTATGTACTGTTAATTTGTAATATATATAAATTAATTTATTTATTGAAAAAAAGAATAATAAATTTTTTGGTGATGATGATGATGAATGTGATGTTAATTTGAAATGTGAGCCCCAAATATTATTGTTAAAATTGCGAGTATTTTTAAAATTTATTATGTTAACATTGAAAAGAATATAATTTTTTTTCTATTATATATTATATATATATATATATATATATATATTATATATTATATATATTATTTATAATATATAATATATATATATATTATATATAAATATATATTTATATATAATTATATATATATATATATATATAATATATTACATTTTAATATTATTATATATATAATATATATATATTATTATTATAAATATATATTATATATATATATTTATATATATATAATTAATATATATAATATATTTATTATATATATATATATATATAATATAATATATAAACATTGGTACTCCCAAGTTTACACAGCCCCGAATGTATATAAATATATATATATATATATTAATATTATAATATAATATATATATATATATTATATAATATAAATTTATTATATATATTATATATATATAATAATTTATATATATATATATCGATATTTCCTTTTTCTTTTCCTCTCCAGGAAGGATTTCTTCCATCCTGTCAGCCGGCAAGCTCTTTCTCAGACATCCCTTTGCCTGCACTATTCCTATCTCCTTTAGCACTCTATTTTTGAGTAGTGACATCTTTCCAGAGAGTCTTCCACCGACTCAATCCTCTTTTTCTTCGGTCTCTCCTTGGTCTTCTGCCCTCTGGTATCATTCCCATCTTCTTTTTGGCATTCTGTCCCTGCTCCATCCCTCTCCAATGTCCACCATCTCAATCTTCCCCAGATCCAATCTTCAGTCAATTTCTTCACCCCCATATATTACTCTATTATTTTATATTATAGATACTCTCCTACTCTTTCCGATCAAAGTTCTTAATACCTCATCTGCCGCGACTTGTATTCTACTCTCCTCTCTTCTCGTTGTTGTCCATTTTTCCGCTCCGTACAGCAGCGTCGGAGTCAGTATATACTGTTAAAAATCACTTTTTTAACCTCTATTCCGATGTTTTTATCTTTCATCATGGGGTATACTGCTTTCATAACTAATCCATACTTTTCCCTTCTTCGCGTAATCTCTCTCCACTTCCTCCCCTTCTTTTAAAACATCCTCCGAGATAATTGCAAGGTATTTACCGCCTTCACCTCCTCCCCTCTCACCACCATCCCCATCCCTTCCTCATTTCCTCCGGTTATGTTAAATCTCTTTCTGTACTTTATTCCTCATCCCTGCTTCCTCCAACTCCTCCGTAAAACAACTCCACCACCTCTCCAATCGCCTCCTCTCTCTTCGCTCCAACATGCCAGACCGTCCGCATATGCCATTATGTCCCCTTTAAATTTCTCCCAGTCTCTCCCTCCCTTTCCTTATCACCACTACGTCTAAATATAATATAAACAGCAATGGCGTAAAACCCTCCCCTGCTTCACTCCTGTTTTCACCTCAAACCATCTATCGTTCTTGCACTCAGTTCTAACATTACAACTGCATTTCTCATACATAACTTTTCTATTGCTCTTTAATCTACCCTCACTCCATAATTCCTCTCCATAGCTCTCCAGAGCTTTTTTCCTTGGGCAACCGAATTCAAATGCCTTTGCAGGTTGATGAACGCTCAAAGAATCTCCTTGCCATATTCCAAGCATCTTCTCCGAGCATTCTTAGTGTTGAATAAGAGGTCCGTCGTTTCTCTTCTTTCTCTTCTATACCCGTACTGTTCTTCTCCGAGCCTCGGCTCTACCTTCTCTCTCAACCTACTCTCCAATATTCTTTCGTATATTTTTCAGCCAGATGGTCCATCAGTGAATGCTCTTATATTAATTACAGCTTCCTGCATCTCCTTTCCCTTTATATATCGGTATTATTATTGCTTTGCCCCACCTTTCCGCACCTTTCCCTCTCTCCAACACTTGTTCATCAAACTGATTCTCCCTCTCAGCTCCTCTCCTCCCTCCACCACCAACTCCAACAGCCACTCCATCCTCTCCTGGGGCTTTACCTTTTTCATCCTTTTTAATAGCCTCCTCATATTCTTCTAACGTTATCTCTCCGCCGCCTTCCTCCTCCTTTTCCTCCTCCCTCGTCTGATTTGCAGCTTCTTCCTCTCTTGTTCTCTGTATTCTACATTTATCAGATCTTCATAGTATTCGGTCCATCTATCATTTCTTTCTCCCGGTTCACCAGAATCTCTCCGTTTCTATCTTTTTATATTTCTAGTTAAACGGTTTTTGGTGTTCTATACGCCTTCGCACTAAATAAAGCTTTTTTCTTCCCTTTCGCCCACAGTCTCATCGTTATTCTTCCTGCCGATTCTCTCCGTCTCCTCTTTTTTGCCCCCTCTTTAATTCTCTCTGCTCATTTCCTTGCCTGTACATTTCCTCCCTTGCTGCCGCTGTTCTTCTTTCCAGCCACTTCTGATTTTCCCTGTTTTTACCTTAATTGCTTTTTTCACTTCTTCGTTCCCCTGGTGTATGTCTCTTTCTAGTACCTCCTACCCATCTTTACCAGGAGTTTTTCCGCTCTTCTTCCTTAATGACATCCTGCAAGTCTTCATTTTCTTTCCATTCCTTAGGGTTTCCTGCATTTCCCCGTTCATAATTCTTCTCGTTCTTGTTCTTTCCAACTTCCTCCACTCTGAATCACTGCTGCTCTTCTGCTCATTTACTCCTCCTTCCCCTCTTATCTTCATGTCCGCCACCACCAGTCTATGATCCGCATCCAAGAACACTCCCGGGATCCCTTTTACATTCTTAACCAACCTTTTATCGGAGACTATCAATATAGTCTATCACGATTTTTGAATCGAATTGTTGCGTTACCTGGATTCCATCTATACCTCGTAAAGATGTGAGGCACTCTCTGTGCTTGAAAAACGTGTTCATTATTTTTTAAGGTCGTTTCCTCAGCACCAAAAATCAATCAACGCCTCCCCTCCATGTTTCTTGTATCCTCTCCAAATGGTCCCAATACCCTCTCCATCTCTCTTCTCTTTCCTACTCTAGCGTTGAAATCTCCCATCAACAAGCACCTCTCCCCCTCCTCCTCCATCCCACCTCTTCCTCCATCAATTCCATAAATCTATTTTTTTCCTCCTCTGAGTGCCCCTGTTGTGGTGCATATATCTGGAATATTCTATATTTTATCCGGCCTATCTTCAATACGCACATCATCAACCTCTCATTTATAATTTTTACTCTCTGTATAAATGGTGACAGTCTTGGTCCCACTATAATTCCGACACCATGCTTTCTTATTCCTTCTCTCACCCCACTATACATCAGAACAAATCCTTCTCCAATTTCTTTACCCTCCTCACACCCCCTCACTCTCATCTCCGCCATCCCCAACATATCTATCTTCCTCTCCTTCATGATATCTATCTCCTCCTTTTTATCTCCATAGGTACCCACATTTATCGTGGCACACCTATAATTCTTAAAAGTGTTTTCCAGATTCCTATTCCGTAAATCTCGCCGAAGTCGTCGTCTAAAGTTCTGTCCGGCTTCCGAGGCTCGCGCTTGAGTTCTGCAAGCAGTTTATTTCGGGAAGTGGCTTGCTAGGCCTATCCTTCCCTAGCCATAGCTCCATTAGCCGAGGACACCTCCTGGTGTCCTCGTTGCCCGGGGTGCACGACGGGGACGCGGAGTTGGCCTTTGCACCCAATTATTATATATATTATTATATATATTATTATATATATATATATATATATATATATATATATATATATATATATATATAATATATATATATATATATATTATTTTTATATATATATATTATATTATATATAAATATATATTTTTTTTTTTTTTTTATAAAAAGTTCACACCTCACGGCATAGCCCTATTCAAGGAGGAGGAACTCTCTAGGTAAATTTCACCTAGTGGTTCCGAACTAGGATTCGAACCCGCGCCGTTGCTATGCGACTCCGTCGCATAATATATTATTATATATATATTAAAAAAATACTATATAATATTTTTTAATTTAAAATATATATATATATATATATTAAATAATATTATATATATATATATATATATATATTATAATACATATATATATATATATTATATATATCTCACGACGAGCTGAATGAAGATCGGTGAGTTTTACAATTCTTGTTTGGAAGTTAACGACGATTATTTAATCGAACAACCTCTTCCGAATCATCTAAGGTGCGCCTCTCACACTCTTAGTTTAACTTGTACTACTGATGCGAGAACTGCGCTTAAAGGTTCTTTTTCTAAACTTTACCACAGTGTATTTGGCAAGTGTTCAGCTCTTTGGAATTTATCTGGGTGTCCTAAAACTGCTGAAACAATTAACAATATATTTCAATGTCAGTTAAGACTGTCATGTCCAACAAGATGGAACAGCCTGTACGACAGCGTTCTTCTTCTAATACAGCATAAAAATGTTCTTGATGACTGCATTGCAGCTCCCGTGCTTCAAAGACATTGAAATTGAATTTCTTGAAGAGTACATTTTAGTATTTCATCCGATTACTCTTGCATTAGATAGGCTACAGGGTGGTAAAAGCGGTTTTTATGGAACTTTGCTTCCAACATTGCTAGTGATTGAAAAAAAAATTAAACGCTTAAATACGTCTCTACTTAAACATGTTCATCCTCTTCTTACAGCATTAGCTTCAGGTTTCGAGAATAGATTTCGGGAGTTTCTTAGTTTGCATAGCTTGGCCAACACTGCAGATCTGGCATCTATTTCTAATCCATACCACAAAATCAAATGGCTCGCCATAAACCCCGAATATAAACCGAGTAAAATAGGAAAAAAGTATCAGGAAATGCTAATCGTGGCTGTCAGAAATGAGGTTCAAGCAAATACATC
>JABUQX010076176.1:0-31059 GCA_015478945.1 Trachelipus rathkii
GGAGAGAAGATTTATTCTATTTACTTTTACTGTTCCAGTGCATGTGACGCCAAATACCCCAGCCTGGGAAAGGTGGGTGGTGGTGGTGGTGGTGGTGATGATGATGATGATGATGCACTGTGATGATGATGATGATGATAGATGATGATTGATGATGATGAATGAATGATAATCGATGATGATTGATGACATGAGAATATTATATATATATATATATATATAATATATCCTATTAAAATATATAATTATCTCTTATATATAATACTATAATTATATATATATTATATATTATATATATATATATATATATTCTTATAATCTAGATATATACTATATATTATATAAAATAATATATTATTTAAAATGAATATATTATTTTAAAAATGTTTTCCAGATATGTAATATCATATATATATATATATTACTATATATATTGATCTAGTCATTTTATCATCATCACAATATATAATTTTTGTGGGTACATATAAAAAATATATGATCAGAACCGTCAGTAGTAGGGGTCCATTTTGCACGAGATGACCGCTGACCTTTTTTTTGAACCTTTTCTGACCGTGACCTTTTTTTTGAGCTCGAATTTTTTTAACCTGGGGCTTGACCTTTTTTGGCCTTCACCTTTTTGGGCCTTGACCTTTTTTCGACCAACCCTTTGGTCTTCCATGGGTCATTTTTGGCCCACGGTATTTTTTGGGAACCCTGATTTTTTGGCAACCCCAATTTTTTCGGCAACCCTGATTTTTGGCAACCCTTCGAAGAAGGGTTGCGCCAAACGGTTTTGCGTAGCAACCGTTGTACGTATTACCCTCCTATTTTACGCCCCCTATTTTTTCGATCATGGGTCAATTTTTGCCCACGGTAATTTTTGATCTTCCTTTAGGGGCTTAGCCCTATTTTTTGATGTCTTAACCTTTTTTGTCCTTCCCCTTTGCTCCAAAGTTTGACAGATACCATGGGTCAATTTTGACCCACGGTAATTTTTTGTCCTTCATGGGTCAATTTTGACCCACGGCAATTTATTGTCCTTCCTTTAGGGGCTTAGCCCTTTTTTGATGTCTTAACCTTGTTTGACCATGATATTTAGTCCTTGACCTTGCCATTCCATGGGTCATTTTTGGGCCACGGTAATTTTTGGCTACCCTTCGGGCCCACCCGTCACATATTTCGTGCCTAACTTGAACGCATGTAATGGATCTTTCCTAACTTGAACAACCTCACACACACACACACACACACACACACACACACACACACACACACCACACACACACACACACACACACACACACACACACTTATAACACACATTACTATGACACTTATACACACATTCACTATGACACTTACATTTACCCATGGACTTGCACTTACATTTACACTTATTCACACGTACAAACACACGACCAACCCTTTGTCTCCATGGGTCAATTTTGCCCACGGTAAATTTTTTTGTCCTTCCTTTAGAGACTTAGCCCTTTTTTTGATGTCTTACCTTGTTTTTGAACCATGATATTTCAGCCTTGACCCTGCCATATATACCACGGGTCAATTTTGACCCACGCTAACTTATGGCTTTGATGGTTCCCAATCACCGTAAGAGGTACCTAGGGATGTTCTATTAGTGTTATATGAGTATTAGATGAGTGCCAGGTGAGTGCCAGGTGAGTGCCAAGTGAGTGTCAATGAGTGCCAATGAGTGCCAAGTGAGTGCCAATGACTGCCAAGTGAGTGCCACATAGTTGCCAAGTGAGTGCCACATAGTGCCAACTGAGTGCCACTTTTTTCAAGCCTTTTCTAGCCTCCCCTGAGCTCCGAATAGCCCTAATATGGGTGTCCACCCCTAGGTTATAAGGTACAGGGAATCGATTGGTGTATATTACAATCTGCTAGAATGCTATCCTACTATGATTGTAATTTTTCTAACACTTTACAATGCAGAATATATAATCTAAAGAATTACAACAGTTTGAGACAGTGACCGCACGTTTTCAGAGTCCACGTCGCAGTGAGCCCTCCGTCGCGAAACCGCGCGTGCGCCCGCAGGGCAATATTTCCGCGTTAATCTCGCCGCGCGTGGCGCCCGCAGGCGCCAATATTTCCGCGTAAATCCGCCGCCTGAGTGCGCCTTCGCTGGCAATATTCCTCGCGCGATACGAAAAATATGATATCAATGTAAACTATTCAATAGAATTTATGTTCAAAATATACTATGAGTCATTCATTTTTACTACAATTGTACGAAATTTTATTAAAAACATATACTTTACATACCTTAAAGCAGTAAATCAGTAAATCAATAGAGGTGTTATTACCTAACACCTAAGGGATTAGTATGCTTTTGTTTTACTGTTTTACTGCTTTAACTCTCTGCTTTACTGCTTTAACTATCTGCTTTACTGCTTTAACTATCTGCTTTACTGCTTTAACTATCTGCTTTACTGCTTTAACTCTCTGCTTTACTGCTTTAACTATCTGCTTTACTGCTTTAACTCATATACATTACATACCTTAAAACAGTAAATCAGTAAATCAATAGGGGTGTTACCTAAGGGATTAGTACGCTTTTGTTTTACTGTTTTACTGCTTTAACTATATGCTTTACTGCTTTAACTCTCTGCTTTACTGTTTTAACTCATATATTTATTTTTGTTTTAATACTTTTTATTTATTTTTATTTCTATTTTTATTTTGTTTTAATACTTTTTATTTATTATTATTTTATTATTATTTTATTATTATTTTATTTTAATAAAATTGTACGAAATTTTATTAAAAACATATACTTTACTGCTTTACAGGTTTAATTAATCTCATTATTCATTATTCACTTAACGAGTATGGATGTGGAGAAATTTATGTTCCGAAGTCCGGCTACATGTCTTGTAGCTGGACCGACAGGCTGTGGCTAAAACCCTTTTAATTTATTAATATTTTAAAGGAAAATGGAGATTTTGGAAACAGCCCTGTAAGAAATGATGGGGTTTTTGTAATGTATTCAGAAAAAATTTAACAGAATATAAAGATGCTATTCCATTCTTAGAAATCATATACGATATTAGATGTTTGACAATATTACATGGCCACTAAAATTATTAGTATCTGAGATGATTTAATGCACAATTAGAATTTGGAAATAGCAGAAGCGTTCACAGTTTATTCACACCATCTAAATATCTCTTTTTTTCCATATACACCAGAATATTTTCATCAAAGCAAGCATATGCGAAGTGCGTTTCTTTAAACACACAGTATTTACTATTGTTTGGCACAAGAGAAGAGAACATGAGTCAAATAATGTATTGGCACTCAATGATTTCCCCTTCAAACGGAAAGAGTTCATTAAAAAAGTATGTAAAGCAGCGGTTACTTCATATCCCATCGGTTATTTTTTGATAGTGTGATTCACTCCAATAAACACGTACACCAGCGAGTGTTGCTCCGTACCAACATTCTTCCCTATGAGCATAGAACTTGTATACATACCTGAATATTGAGTGCTCTAGTTGCAAAGTATTTACCTTTTATAAAAAATTTAAAAGCTGCAAACCTTCGTGAAAACGTAAACTAATTATTGGAGGATGAGAATTCATCCAGTAGTGTATTGAGTCTGTTTAATCTTAATAAAAGGAATATGTTCTTAACAAGACCTCAGAAGGTTAAAGCTTACGTCGTATTTAGAACACATCATTAAAAAATCTCCTCAACATAAAATACTGAAAAATAAAAAGAAGTTACTACAGAGAGGAGGAGGAGTATTCCTACCATTACATCTTCTCCGTTATAGCTCCACTGATAACTAAGTGGTTGGACACAATAATGTAGAAGGTTGGCTGTACTTCCATCAATGAGTATGAGAAAATGAAGTATAATACAGCATCTGTACAGAATTCATTTCAGCCGATTCATCATTCACAATCTCAATATGGCCAGTTATTGCCACCCACTCAGCAAAATCCACAATCACAGCCCCTATATACGCAGATATTACAGCCTAAATGCATTGACATTACAACCTCTTTTCAACATCAGCAACAACAGAAGCTGTCCCCACAGATCCTATATATTGTGAACGAATTCATTATCTTTTCAAACCTCTACTTCATAGTTTATTATGATCTAAAGTATGAATCAGACTAACCAAATACGAGAAAGAGTGTACAGATATTAAATCAGACATTAACATCCATGAGACGCATCTTATACCAGAGGCCATACAAAATTGATAGATCTTAAAGACTTACACCTACATCCATCCCTACGTATTCCGCTAACCGATAATGTAGATATACCTAATGAAGTAAAACTTGAAGTGAAAAATGAGATATATTTAAAAATATCCTAGAGGAGAGCTTACCCTTAGAGTGCGTAAATCAGGAATAGCTTTATATAATATATTATTAAAAGAAACAACTTATCTTTGAAATGTAAGCAGGACGATACGTAATTGATGATGAATATAGTTAAGGGTCAGAAAATATTGTTAGGGATTTGTAGCTGATTCTCTCCGTAAACTGGAGCAAGGCCCTGTAAAAAGGATGGAATGAGATCCAAAACACAAGGGACTTTCCAAGCCTATTAATTTCCCCAGAAGTTTAATCTTAAATACACGACGATTAGCAGACTTAGATAATATCCCCATTACGCCAAGACCTGATTCAAGTCCATCAGGCACTTCTTACGCATACAGACTACATTAAACGTTCCAGAGGACGAATTAAGAAAAACACTCTTAATGAATAAACCTAGTTGAGATTATCGTAATTATGTATATCATATATATTTTATTAAGTTGTTAATGTCTGTGTATATAATAAGATATTTATTTAACCTTTTTCTTTAACCCTTTTGACTTTATATCACATTTTGTTATCCAAATATATATAGATTATACTATATTATATATATATATATATATTATTTTATTATAATATATATATATATATATATATTATATATATATATATATAGCGTTACATGTGGGTTCCAGTAGCCACATGGCCTCACAAGGAGGTAGTTGATAAGTATTACTTCAATCTGAGGGAGCCAAATAGTTTTGGGGGTTTCACTAGGTTTGCTTTAAGGCAACCTAATATTGAGAAAAAAGAGTTAAAAGCATATTTAGAGGGTGAAGAGGCATTTACTCTACATAAACCTGTAAGAAAAAAATTTCCTACACGGAAAACCATATCTCCGCAGCTCGATAGCATATGGCAGTTAGATTTATCGGAAATGATTAAATACAGCACTTATAATGAAGGCTTTCAATATATACTTTTTACAATTGACGTATACTCTAGATACTTGTGGTTGAAGCCAATAAAAGATAAAAGATCAGCTACAGTTGCCGGTGCTGTACTTGAAATTATAGAGGACGAGCGGAGAACACCTAAATCATTTTGGACAGATTCAGGAATGGAATTCAAGGGGCGAGAGTTTCAAGAGTTGCTCTGGGAGTATGGTATAAGCTATTACAATACATTTTCCGTAAACAAAGCGGCTATAGTTGAAAGAGTCCAACGTACTATTAAAGAACGCATGCATAGGTACTTTACTAAAATGAATACCTTTAAATATATTGATATACTGGACGATCTGGCTTATTCTTATAACAGATCTTAACTATAGAAAACTATATAAGTCAACTCCTTTAGAAATGTCAAAAACTAGAGGCCGTAGAACCCTATCTACATCGGAAAAGAAAACAAAATAAAAAGATTAATTCAGGATAGGTTAACGATTATGTAGATGTATCTCGAACGAAGAAGGTTTTAGAAAAAGGAATATGAATCCGGTTGGACTAGCTGAACGTTTTTTAAAGTGCACAATATCGTCCACTCCGTCGTGATAGTTTAAAGCTATATTTATCTTGATGATTTAGATGGTGAAAAAATAAAAGGAGAGTTCTATAAACAGGAAATACAAAAAGTAAAGGTTCACTGCTGTAACTCATGAATTAAAATTTGAAAAAATAATTAGCTACGAGAGGAATAAGGGAAAAATAAACAGTATCTGGTGAAGTGGAGGGGATACCCTTGCTAAGTTTTAATACTTATATAAAAGCAAGTGAAGTTAAGAATCATTAATCAGTGTCATTATAATCATGGAGAGTGTAGATCACTTTTATATAACTCTCCCCGTCTTCAGCCTCCCTGGATTTACATCCTGATAATAACTCTCGGATTTTACATGTGTTTAATGAATCCTATACAACTTGAAAGAGAGGCGTACGAAGTAGGATTATGTGAAAATGATATAAATACAGATATAGAGAAAATTCCTCAGCAATCTATTCTGCGATGAAATGTGTTAAAAAAAAAACCAGGAAGGTGGGGGTAAAGAATGTGTTGAAAACTATATTACAAGTGGAAGGTACTCGTTATCTGAAAAGGACTACAATTGCCAAAAAGGTGAATACGGCTACATTTGCTACAAAAGAATACTTTATTGAAGAATTTACTTTGCGGAGTCATATTATTAAAATCGGTGCCGGCTATTTTTAAGTCATTTAAAACGTTCTCTTTGATATGAAGTATTAGCGCAAGGACTTGGTATTAACAAAACTGAACATGCAGTACCTATTGAAGATAAAGTAATATATCTTTAAGCTGCAAAAGTAAGTGGTAAACCTACGAAACGTGAAATGTTTTTACTCGGAAGCGATGCACCATGGCAGCGTAACAGTATTCTAACGTGATGCTGAGACTGGATAATACTTCATGATTCACCTACTATGTTGAGAGGGTATACTATCTGTGGAGAAAACCGCATGACTCCACATAACAAAAGATGAGCAGATCGAGTCTGCATTAAATTAACATGTACCCATCCGAGATGCTTCAATCATCCAGGTATGGCTTATGTATATACAAATATAATTGATCATCAATATGTAGGTAATACTAAAGCTCCTTTATTAAGAGTAGTATATTTTCCCAAAGAGAGTAAAGTTATAACATTTTCTAATGTTCATATAATCTACCTCTGAATAGATCAAATTTTGACTCTGTACGCGTGCAAATATAAAAAGATGTAGAAGGAAATCCCTTCCCCTTTACATACGGCGCATTGTTATGCAAAGTTCATATTAGAAAGAAACATATGCAGTAATTACAGCATAATGGAATATATAAGAGGTGTAGTCAGATATATTTTTTTTCATTCATTAACATACTCTCACAGTGTAAAGATAGTATAAGAAAGACACTCCTGTAATAATGGAAGAAGAAAGGGTATTCAGAGGATCAAAAATGCAGAGGGGGTACGGCCTTGGTGGATTTTTTGCCAAGCTATGGAGAAGTGCAAGGCCTCTACTCTGGAGAGGTGGGGAATATATAGGTAAGAAAGCTATAAGAACAGGTGTGCATACTATTCAAGATATTGCTGCAGGAAATAATCCTCGTACAGCATTAAAAAGACGTATCGCCGATGTTTCAGATGAGATGTTGGATGATGTTAAGCGTAAAATAAGGCGTAAAATGTCAGGACAAGGTCGAGGGATCAAGAAGATTGTCATAAAGAAAAAGACTAAGCGGAAAAAACCTCTAAAGAAAAAAATGTATTGATGTATTTGCTATTTAATTACTAACTGATAACTTTTTACGAGGTGTGTATTACTGTATATAAGTAATGTTTTTCATGAAAATGCTCATTATACGACCAGAACTCGCACATGCAAGATGCCATTTCCTTCATCCTTCTAGTCCTGATTGTTGTAAGAGTGAATTGAATCTCTTCTCCATGAACCCTACTCAGATTAGCGTTAGCGAATCCAACTTTATCAGTATTAATCCTCTGCATTCAATTACCAATACAGATGTTCCTCTAAAGTTCAATATTCCAGGCACTTCTGATCATACCTAGACCCCTCCTAAATGTGTTTTTATATGTAAAAACGAAAATTCACAAAACCTGACGGTACAGATCTTCCTACGGGTATGACACATATAGTATATACAGGAATCAATTTCTGTTACATGTTTCACCAGGTGCGGTCATCTTAAACGCACTTCCTAGGGGCGCTCAGCGGCTAATTATCCTTAATAGAACTATTTAAGAGCTTTGTTAAATTAAATTCAGACAACGCTAAACAGTCTCATCTCCAATGCATGTGGTTTTTATAGTTTCAAAGATGAAGCTGCACATATAGATAAAGCAGCTAGAGTCATAAATAATACTTATGAATTTTACGGTCGTTAAATGGCGATATCTTCTCTCAAGAAAGACTCATTCTACCATTTGTAGATACTAGAATCATTTTATCACGTTCAAATCCTAAATTTGCTCTTAAAATAAAAAGTAAACCTACTGCTACAGCTGTATGTCCAGAACCTGTTTTCAAACTGTTGGAGGCTTATCTCTATGCCAGAAAAGTGAAATTATCACCACAGCGTCATTTGGAAATTGAAAATTCGCTTTTGAATACTACAGCAAAGTACCCTATTAAGAGAGTTGAAACCAAGGTATTTAATTTCAACTCAAGGGTTATCGAGTATCAATATCCCTAACATTGTGAAACGGAAATTTACCACAGAAAGATAATAGGGATTGTGGAACATGACCTACCTCTGGGATTATCAAAAATCACCTATAATTCCACCTTTCGGACTTAAGGGGTATCAGTTTACAATGTGAATGGAACTTCCTCAACGATGATGATTATGAATGCTATACACGGAGACCTATTCTCTCTGTATCGCCTTTTTAGTACGACTTAATAGCTAATACTGTATCATGCAATGATAGTGGGACAGGCTTAATCTGAAGAATACGCAAGAAATATATTTATACTGCCTAGTAGGATCTCACAGCCTGACTTTCGCTTGTAACAGCCTATATTTAACATCTTTGAGAAAGGGTAAGTACCTTAGGATTAGTCTCTTTTGGTCGTCCTCAACACCATTCATCTGTAGTGGTCTATCTTGAGCATCCTCAACTCATTGAAATTGACAGAGTACGCAACGTACTTTTGAATTATTAAATATGAAATGAAGAGGAAATAAAATCGGTGTTTAAAAATGAACCTCGTTTTTTAGGGGTGTTCGCTATTAACAAAATAAACTCTGTAAAGTTGGAAGAAGGATACCCTGCTCAATTTCAAAAACCAGGTTTTATATTCAACACCTCTCCTAGACATATAGCAGACGGACATTGGATAGCTGTATTTAAAAACGAAAATGATGTTGTTCATCTGATGGATTCTTTAGATTTAAAAATTATATTGAATAATTATTATATAACTTCTTTTTTGAAAACTAATAATATAAAATACATAAAAACTTTGTCTTTAACCCCTGTTCCATCCCTTATATTCTAATTTGGTGCGAGTTCTATTGTCTTTATTTCATTATGTGCTTTTTAAATAATGTATGTTTTAATAAACTTGTAATATATTTGATGCTAAAAATTTGTATGTCAATGTTTATAGTTTCTAATTATGTAATAAATGCTTTAAAATGAAAAATGCGATTTTACTACCCCTAAAACTAGTGTATATAAAAAGGTTTTTAATAAAATTTCGTACAATTTTATTAAAATAAAATAATAATAAAATAATAATAAAATAATAATAAATAAAAAGTATTAAAACAAAATAAAAATAGAAATAAAAATAAATAAAAAGTATTAAAACAAAAAAAAATATATGAGTTAAAACAGTAAAGCAGAGAGTTAAAGCAGTAAAGGCATATAGTTAAAGCAGTAAAAACAGTAAAACAAAAGCGTACTAATCCCCTTGTTGCTATGTTATGATTTACTGATTTACTGTTTTAAGATATGTAATGTATATGAGTTAAAGCAGTAAAGCAGAGAGTTAAAGCAGTAAAGCAGATAGTTAAAGCAGTAAAGCAGATAGTTAAAGCAGTAAAGCAGAGAGTTAAAGCAGTAAAGCAGATAGTTAAAGCAGTAAAACATGAGTTAAAGCAGTAAAACAGTAAAACAAAAGCATACTAATCCCTTTGGTGTTAGGTAACACCTCTATTGATTTACTGATTTACTGCTTTAAGGTATGTAAAGTATATGTTTTTAATAAAATTTCGTACAATTGTAGTAAAAATGAATGACTCAAAGTATATTTGAAATGAAATTCTTTGAATAGTTATTACATTCGATTATATTTTTTTCGTTCGCGCAGGGATATGACCGCATTGCGAGGCGCACGCGGCGGCGGTTAAACGCGGAAATATTGCGCCTGCGGCGCACCGCGGCGGTTACGCGACGGGGCCTCACCTGCGACGTGGCTCCTGAAACCGTTTGCGGCCTGTCTCAACTGTGTAACTCTTTAGATATATATTCTGTCATGATAATAAGTGTTTAGAAATACTAACTCATAGTAGGAAGGCATTCTAGCAGATTGTAATATACACAATCCGATTCCTCATCACCTTTAACATGGAGGCGTAGACACCCTATTAGGGACTTCGGGGCTTCAGGGGAGGCTAGAAAAGGCTTTAAAAAAGTGGCACTCAGTTGGCACTATGTGGCACTCACTTGGCACTATGTGGCACTCACTTGGCACTCAATTGGCACTCACTTGGCACTCATTGGCACTCATTGGCACTCACTTGGCAACTTCACCTGGCAACTCACCTGGGCAACTCATCTAATACTCCATAGAACACTAATAGAAACATCCTATGGTACTCTCTTACGTGATTGGGAAACCATCAAAGCCATCAAGTTAGCGTGGGTCAAAAATTGACCCATGGTATATGGCAGGGTCAAGGCCGAAAAATCATGGTCAAACAAGGTTAAGACATCAAAAAAAGGGCTAAGTCCCTAAAGGAAGGACAAAAAAATTACCAGTGGGTCAAAATGACTCCATGGAAGACCAAAGGGTTGATCGTGTGTTTGTACGTGTGAATAGTGTAAATGTAAGTGCAAGTATCTATAGGTGAGTGTAAGTGATCATAGTGAATGTGTGTATCAGTGTCATAGTGAAGTAATAATAAGTGTGTGTGTGTGTGTGTGTGTTGTGTTGTGTGTGTTGTGTGTGTGGTGGTGTGTGTTGTGTGTGTGTGTGTGTGGTGTGTGTGTAGTGTGTTCAAGTTAGGAAAGATCCATACATGCGTTCAATTAGGGAACAGAATATTGACGGGTGGGCCACGAAGTGGCAAAAATTGGCGTGGCCAAATGACCCTGGTATATGGGCAAGAGTCAAGGACTAAATATCATGGTCAAAACAAGGTTTTAAGACATCAAAAAAAATGGGCCCGGCTAAGCCTAAAGGAAGGAACAATAAATTGCCCGTGGAGTCCAAATTGACCCATGAAGGACAAAAAATTACCGTGGGTCAAATTGACCCATGTATCTGTCAACTTTGGAGCACAAGGGGAGGAGACAAAAGGTTAAGGAACATCAAAAAATAGGGCTAAGCCCTAAAGGGTGGCCAAAAAATTACCGTGGGCAAAAATTGACCCATGATCGAAAAAATTAGGGGGCGTAAAATAGGGGGGGCAATACGTACAACGGTTGCTTACGCAACCGTTTGGCGCAACCCTTCTTCGAAGGGTTGCCAAAAATCAGGGTTGCCGAAAAAATTGGGGTTGCCAAAAAATTAGGGTTGCCAAAAAATACCGTGGGCCAAAAATGACCCATGGAAGACCAAAGGGTTGGTCGAAAAAAGGTCAAGGCCCAAAAAGGTAAAGGCCCAAAAAGGTCAAGGTCAGGTGGACTTTACGGAAGCTGGAAAAAATAAGGTCACGAATCAGAAAGAGAGAGAGAGAGAGAGAGAGAGAGAGAGAGAGAGAGAGAGAGAGGACGAAGTAACGTTTTAAACAGATAATCGATTTTATCTGTATCACATAAAATGAAATTTTGTGATGACTATAATGACTAGAGTCAATATATATATATATATATATATATATATATATATATTCAGTATATATATATATATATATATATATAATATATATATATATATATATATAATATAATATATATATATATATAATATATATTATTATATATATATATAATATATATATATATATATATATATATATATATATATATATATATATATATATATCAAATCCTCATCATCATCATCCTCCTCATCATCATCATCATCATCATCCATCATCATCATCATCATCCCACCAACACCACACCACCACCACAACACCACCACCGTCCCACCACCAACCACCACCACCACCCACCTTTTTCCCCGGCTGGGGGTATTTGGCGTCACATGCACTGGAAACAGAAAAGTAATAGAAAAATATTGACAAAAGTCGAAAAGAAAACCAGCCTTACCGCCCCTTTTACCCTTTAGTGAGAACTCGTCGCAGCCAGAAAATCCACAACTAGGGCTTTCACGGAACTGCGACTGAACCTTCATTACGCCATCTCGTCAATGTAAGGGCTCATCCCTTGGCCCAGGTGATATAGAACAATACTATATATATATATATATATATATATATATATATATATATAATATATAAATATATATATAATATTATATATATATATATATATATATATATATATATATAATATATATATATATATATATATATATTATATAATATATATATATGTATATATATATATATATATATATAGTATATATATAATATATATATATATATTATAATATATATATATATATTATATATATATATATATATATATATATATATATATATATATATATATTGAACTGTGCTTGGGGGCTCTTAAGGCAAACCCTACTCTGTTCCCTCCACTGTCCAAATACAAGGAAGTTAGGGGAAGATTAAAGTAGCAATAGTGATTCAGAGTTTACCAGTGCAATACATGAAATAATAAGCATTGCGGTTAAATCAAAAGGGCAAAGAATTGAATAAAGGAAGGATGAAATTATATGGGAAGACTAGTCACATGTGCTCTCCTCAATGTCAATGGAGATGGTATGTGACAAAACACTTTAGAAGAGCAACATTGCTCGTTTTATTAAGATGAGAAAATTCGTAGGGTTTGCCGTATCAAAAAGAGCTGCTTAAATCAAACTACCTCATTTAAGTGTCAGGCATTCCGTATAAGGAATAAGGACAAACGCTATGCCTATTCAGAGCAAGTAACTGGAGTAGTGTGAAGAAGTTCAGAATGTGCATCAGGGCACCTGACCTATATATATATATATATATATATATATATATATATATATATATATATATATATATATATAATATATATATATATATATATATATATATATATATATATAAATATATATATAATATATAAATAATAATATATATAATATATATATATATATATATATATATATATATATATATATATATATATATATATATATATATATATATATATATATATATAATATATATATGTGATATATATATTAGAATACAATATATATATATTATATATATATAGTAATATTATATATAATATATAATATATATAATGATATATATATATATATATATATATATATATATATATATATATATAACTTCTAGGTGACTTATGCTCGATAATGGATGGATATTACGGCGCAGTCAGGGATTATGAAGATTTTCTTTGCATGGTCACAGGGCGACAGGGCCTAGCAACCCGGGTCCTTTTGTTTTTGCTTGTATCACTCTTGGACCAGTGTTGGAATCTTATGCGCCTAGAAGCAAGATCCTCTGGAGAGCTCTGGGAGAACGGGTTCTGAGACCTAATGGAAGAAGATGCTAGCTCTACTGAAAGGGCGAAAACTCTACCTGAGAGTGTTTAACTCGAGGACTGGCGTCGGTAACCATTGCGCCGAGAAATGGTCTTCTAGAGTGCTCTAGGGTTAAGAGTTTCGGGCCAGAAGAAGAAGATGCTGGACCAACTGACAGGGCGAAAGCCCTTCCTGGGAGTTGTTAGAGATTATATATATATATATATATATATATATATATATATATATATATATATATATATATATATATATATATATATTATATATAATATATATATATATATATATATATATATATATATATTTTATTTATTTATTTATTTTCGGTGATGGATAGCCTTAATATCTCACTTTGGAACCCTACACCCCTCATGGTGGGGAGTGAGAAGAGAAACATAATGAAATTTTTTTTAAGAAAGGTCAAAAGAAAAAAAAACAAAGAAAATTAAGAACGGTGGATAGCTCGAGTTGTGTGTTTTCAAAGTTGTTATTGCATGAAATATTGGATCGCGTAGATAGTATAAAAAATTAAGGTTTTGTATCATTCACAACAACCATTTTTTATGATTTAGTTAGAAATATGAAAGTTGCCCCAAGATCACATTTCTCAGATGGGATATTTTCGATTGAGATTGATTTCTTTGCCTATGAAGAGTAATGAAAGGTCGAGCCATTAGGATAATAGCAGAGAGGCGATGATTTAAGTGACAGATGAAGAGTATAGAATAGAAGATAGAAAGAACCTTGAGGTATACCATTAATGGTAGATTTAAAGGATGATTGATATTGATGGGTGTCTATAAGTGGCCTGAAAGGAATTCAGGGAAGTTGCAGAAAGAAAATAGATGCCGAAACCAGCGCTTTTGTAACAGACCTTTTTAAAAGTTTAATATATATATATTTCGCTTGTTACATAAAAAATTCATACAGAACCCTTCGCTTTCTTAATATTGAGAGAGAGAGAGAGAGAGAGAGAGAGAGAGAGAGAGAGAGAGAGAGAGAGAGAGAAGGAGAGAGAGAGAGAGAGAGAGAGAGAGAGAGAGAGAGAGAGAGAGAGAGAGAGAATCTTTAAAAGAAATTACGATGTGAAGTTCAAATATTTGAATGAAGGTTGGAGAGGAGTAGCATCGTAAATATCAAAAATGGAATCAAATGGAAGATTTGAACAAAGAGTTCAACTTTAGATGGAAAAGATGGAAAAATCAGCAAGGTTATAGTTCCAAATTTTGGCAAAGTGCCAGAAAGAGAGAGGAAGAAGAGGAACCAGAAAGTCGTTTTTATTTTATAAAGAGAAAGAAGTTTTTGGTATGACAGAGGATAGAATTACACGATTCCGGTGCGAAATTAAAGTAATAAGAGTTTCTACCCCTTCGAAGACTATTCTTGAAGTAAGAGTTTAAGATGTTGACAAGCTGTAATCATGAAGAGCAAGCGTTTAATCCAGTTTTCATAACCTACCGCTATATTGTTTGCAAATACCAAATTATCTAATTTTACCCTAATTGTAGCTATGAGTGTAATTATAAGGAAAGCTTAAAATTACACCATGCTTACGCATCAAAATATAAAATTATTTAAATGTTCTGAGTGCAGCTATGAAGTGTAATCTATAAGGGTAGCCTTTAGTTTCACATGCTTACTGCATCAAAATATAAAATTTATTTATAGAAAATCTGATGTTTTGTTTGAGTTGCTATCGTTAAAGGAAGCTTGAGATGGTACACAATGCTTACGGCATGCTAAGTATTAAATTATTTAAATGTTCAGAGTGTGGTTATGAATTTAATTCAAAGTAAGTATAAGATTACACATGCTTACGCTCAAAATAGTATGATGATTTACATGTTCAGGGGGTGAGGGAAATAGGTTTGTAATCTTGAATATTAGGAAATCCTAAAAAAACACATATGGCTTACTTCATCTCCATACCCTCGGAGTATGTTTGGACCTTGTTCGGCTGGTGGGGGGAGATCTCCGCGATGTGGCTGGCCTCGTGGGTTTTTTCCAATCTAAATGGTTGGGAGGGAAGACGGTATGCTTGAGGGTTACAACCTCTTGGGCTCACAGCACTTGTCCAGCAATCTCGATCTATAACCATGAGAAGATAACAACAAAAGAAAACAGAACTGTCCCAGTGGAATAGCGGGATAGCCCTGGTTCCCAGATTTTGCTTCCCTCTTGAGGGTAGCCCTAACTACTTGCTGGTCTATTGTTTGAAGATGGACTAGAGCACATCGGGGCCCGATAAGCTTTCTAATTTGAATAGAAGCGCATGAATCGCAGTAGGTGAGCGACCAGCCGGCTGTATCATTGTCATCGACGGAAGCTCTTTGGAGTCGGCAGTCAAACATCTTCTCCAACTGAGCAATTGGGGTCTTTTTTAGAATTATGAGTTAAACTTGGATTTATATATCGCCGACGGTTGGAAGAGGTCACGATTACATAATTTAAGATCCTGCAAACATATGCACTTTGGTGTACGTATGTTTAATAGTTGAACAAGTTCTTCAACAGCTTGGACACTACGTAGTGCACAGACGTTCTGCTGATCCCCAACTCCGGTGGAACAATAGAAAGAAACTGGCCATTGCTCATGGGGTTATATTATTATGATTATATTACTTATTGAGAGCCAATTGGGTCTATGTGACTAAGGGTGATGTTGGAAGCGGATTCAGATGGGGAGGAAAGGCTGAGATTTGTGGTAGAAATAGTCGTACAACAGAGATTTGGGTTGTACGATCGGATTTGGTGGGAAGGAGTTTTCAACAGTGGTAATTTGGGTGGAAATTGGCTCAATCGCCCATGAAATGCGAAGCAAGTTGAGTTCAACCAAATAAAATCTTGCTAAGTGGACTTGACTGGTCGTTGGAAGAGCAGCCAAAATGCTCATATTTAGGAATGGAAGAGGATATCGGCATTCCTGTTTTTAAGCAAGCAGGTTCAACAAATCGGGTGGACAATATGGGGAAGTGTTTCGCATGGAGGCGGCAGTGTAAGAAGGGACACCGATCCTTAGTGAAAATGTCATTTTTTGTAAGGAGTTGGAAAGTTCTGATATTTGGATCCAATATTTTGATGCCGTTGGGGTTAGGAGGTCTAACGATAATGAGACTTTGTCAGAAGTCATCAGGGTTGAGTTGATTTTGAAAAAACAACTGAACAATTTGAGTTAGATGGGGAACCTCTTGGTTTCCCTCTTTCATGCCACCTTGCTAACAGGTTTGAGTGTTTGCTTGGTATAGCGCTTGCGGGGGTTTTGGCGTGTAGAAGCGGTTTTCCAATTCATCTTTCTCGTTAAGAGAGAGAGAGAGAGAGAGAGATGAGAGAGAGAGAGAGAGAGAAGAGAGAGAGAGAGAGAGAGAGAGAGAGAGAGAGAGAGAGAGAGAGAGAAGGAGAGAGAGAGAGGAGAGGAGAGAAGAGAAGAGAGCAGAGAGAGAGAGGAGAGGAGAGAGAGAGCACCAGAGAGAGAGGAGAGAGAGGAGTAGTAGCAGTTAGGAAGAGAGAGAAGAAGAGCGAGAGAGTAGAGAGAGAGAGAGGCGAGACTCGCGCAAAAAGAGGAGTAAGAGAGCAAGAGAGAGAGAGAGAAAGGAGTAAGAGAGAGAGAGCGCAAAAGCGCAAGAGGAGTAGGATTGAGAGGTGAGCACGAGAGAAAGAAAAAAGAGGATGAGAAAAGAAGAAGAAAAAGAGAGAGAGAAGAGGAGAGAGAAAGAGAGGCCTCAGTTAAGCAGATAGTGAGTGAGAAGAGGGAGTGGGACGTAAGAGTTAGGAGGATGTAGAAAGAGAGAAGAAGAAGAGAGGATGAGAGTAGAGAGAGAGAGAGAGAGAGGGAGAGAGAGAGAGAGATGATGAGAGAGAGATGAGAGATGAGAGCGGAGAAGAGGAGAGAGAGGGAGAGAAGAAGAGAGAGAGAAGAGAGGAGAAGAGAAGAGAAGTATGAGAGAGTATGAGAGAGAGAAGATGAGAGTTGAATTGTTTATGAGAGAGCAGGTTATGAGTTATTGTAGATAGTATTGATTGTGAGAGTAGATGATGAGTATGAGAGAGATTTGGAGAGGTGGAGAGGGGCAGAGAGGAGAGCAGAGAGAGAGGATGAAGGGAGAGAGAGAGAATGTAGAGAGAGAGAAAGAGAGTGTCTGACGTACGAGCGAGAGAGAGTAGAGAGCAGGAGATGGAGAGAGAGAAGAGAGAGAGGAGACTGAGATTGAGAGAGAGAGGACGAGCGAGGAGAGAGAGAGATTTTAGATACAAACTCTAAAGAGTGATAGAAGAATCAAAAAGAATAGAAAGAGAGAGTAGAGAGATGATGAGAGGAGAGAGAGAGAGAGAGAGAGAGAGAGAGGAGAGAGATGATCAAAGCAGAGAGCAGAGGGAGATGGGAGAGAGAGAGAAGAGAGATGTAAGAGAAGAGAGAGGGAGCTAGAGAGAGAGAGAGAAGAAGAGAGAAGAGGAGAGAAGAAAGGAGCATAATAGAGGAGAAAGTGAGGAGAAGAGAGAGAGATGAAGAGAGAGAGGAGAAGATGAGAGTAGAAGAGTGTAGAGAGAGAAGAGAGAGAGTAGAGAGAGAGGAGAGAGAGAGAAGAGATGAGAGAGAGAGAGATTGAGAGAGATTGAGAGAGATAGAGAGAGAGAAGAGAGAAAGTAGAGGGAGAGAGAGAGAGAGAGAAGAGAGAGAGAGAGAGAAGAAGAGAGAGGGAAGAAAGAAGGAGAGAGAAGAGAAGAGTAGGAGAGAGAGAATGAGAGAGCAGAAGTAGAGGAGAGTAGAGAGAGAAGAGAGATGAGAGGGGAGAGAGAAGGAGTAGAGAAGAAGTAAAAGAAGGAGGAGGCTGAGAGTAGAGAAGAGGAAGTTAGAGAGAGAGAGAAGGAGAGAGAGGAGAGAAGAAGAGAGATTTGAGAGGAGATGAAGTTAAGAGAGAAGGGAGCAGAGAGAAAGAGAAGAAAAAGAAGAGAGAAAGAGAGGAGGAAGAAAAAAAAAAAGAAGAGAGAGAAGGAGAGAGGAAGAGAGGAGAGAGAAGAAGAAAGAGAGATGGAGGAAAGAGAGAGAGAGGAGAGAGAGAGGAGAGAGAGAGAGAGAGTGGGTGTTCCATCAGGTTACCATTTGGGATATGATTCCATTTCAATACCGCTATAGGTATAGATCCTCTTTAGGGAGAGAGGAGGTAGGAATGAGAAATCATAGAAGTAAGGAATATAAGGAAGTTTCAGATATGAAGAGCATAGAAATAAATCCGTTAATCAAACGATTAATCATAGAAGTTGGTTGGTGTGTAGCACCAGGATATTGTTCATAGCTGTGTGAGTTATTTGGGTACAATCTATTGGTCTCAGCTTTTGAAGCTGTTGCTTTTGTCTCAGGAAATGACCCATTTAATGACGAAGATCGTCTTCTGGAGTTTGCATTTTTTTCGACTGATCATGCAGGGTCAATGTTTTTTTCTTCATCAGAAAATTTCAGGATAGGCCGATGTTAAATGTATATTAGCAAATATTGATGTAAAACGGTGCGGTTAGTAAGATTATTACTAAGTTTATGTAATTACCAGAGATGAAAACATCTATTTTCCCAGGAATCGGGACAGTAGAGGTTAAGATAACACAATAGTTAGGAGAACAAAGGGAACGATATAGGGTACAAGAAAACGCTAGCTACGTCAAAGTTTGGCCATCGACTACATCGGGAAGGGAGTGATTGGGACAGATTGAAGTGTTTAGTATTCTGGGCAGAAATGCTCTCCAAGCTTTGC
This sequence comes from Trachelipus rathkii, assembly GCA_015478945.1. Taxonomy (NCBI): domain Eukaryota; kingdom Metazoa; phylum Arthropoda; class Malacostraca; order Isopoda; family Trachelipodidae; genus Trachelipus; species Trachelipus rathkii. The sequence continues at coordinate 19,441 of JABUQX010076176.1, forward strand.
ATTGGAATGAAAAAGAGTGTAAGTTTCAGTGCAGTTGAGTGTTTTGAGTTGAAAAAATGAAGTAACAGTACCGAAGTGGAAGTTTGATTGAATGGGACAAATAATTTTTGAACGGGAGTAATAGGAAATAATTGATTTTCTCAAGGTGCGAAAAGAATTTTTCGAGCTATTAAAAGAAAAAATTTGGGATAGTAGTAGTATGTGCTGTTGCAGGCGGGCAGGGAAAGGGTTTTTGCAGTGAGAACCCTGCTTTTGAGTTCTCCTTTTTAGAAAAATTAGGGGAACTAGTGTCTTAGGCTGGGGAATGGAGTTGTGTCGAGGGTGGAGAGTTGAGAACGAATAATGAAAATTACAAACGGGGAGAGAGGTCGCGGTAGATCGGGGAGCCTGGCTGCGAATGCCATTGTCGTAAGAATTGTCCTTGTCCTGGCCCGGTGCTATTTGTCTTTGGCAGCTGGTGGGTGGCATCGTCTGCTGTCTTCTTTTCATAAATTTTTGTATTGCATAAGTACTATGAAAAAATCCAAAGCCCCCTGTTCATCAACCGGTTTGGTAAGGACGAGCAAATTCGTAAGAAGAAGCACTGGTATGGGGAATCCTAACCACAACAGTTTTTTGCCATGCATTGTGTTTTGATGGATCACAGGAGCCTAATTAATTATCCTAGCACTCAGCATCAATTGAATAAGTTCTAACTTGCAATGTAGGCAATCAAAATGACGCAATAAGAGGTTGAAACATGTTCGGAACCATACTAACAAGTAAAAGATTCGTTATTATTGATAAAAAGGGATGAACAGTTTTCAGATCGCCATAAATGATTTTATGGGAATATGATTTTAGAGAAAGACATTTTATTAATGATGGAGCAAAGTACGTCATGGAAATAGAGGGTTCTTTGAATAAAATATTTGAACGACCTGTAGGGCGCTTCGAGAGAATTTTAAAAGATTCGTTATTATTGATAAAAGAAATTAAGCGAGAGTGATGTATCTCATGGTAATAAAATAATTATTTTCAGAAGGATATGAAGATTTTGAGGAAATAGTATACACTATTTCCTCAAAAGATCAATACCCTATAGTTCTAAGCTTTGAAAATATTATCCACCAGATCGGGGTCAGCAGAGGTGGTGGGGATTAGTAGATAATATAAAAAAAGGAAAAACGAACTCGCAAAGAGTGCGCAGAAGCGGTAAAGAAAAAGAAACCAAACAACAAGAAAAAAGAGAGAACAAATAAAAACAAACAAGAAACTGTAACACAAGTGGTTTAAGAGAAAGTAAGGTGAGATTGGTTGTTGATTATAGAGGGGGACTTGTATCAAAAGAGAACAGTAGTCTCCCACGCACAAGGACCTAAACAACCAATAGAATAAACGGAAGAAGGAAATGTGTGTAGTGAATGACATTCTTTGGACAGTACAAGAGGGAATAATAGGACGGAGATTATTGAGAATGTGGAAAACACGATCAGAAAAAAATTCGATGTAAGGAGAATAGAGCTATTTGTGCATGATAGCTATAATGGAGTAAATAAACAGACGAGAGAGAATATATCACTGTGACAATGACCAAACCACAGAGATCAGAGAAACGGGCAACTGATGAAATGAATATTACGAATATTTTTGATGGTCCATCTACAAACAACCAGTACAGGAAAATCGTGAAGAATCTTTGCTGCCCTTAGTGGGATAAGGAAATGGCTTGGATAAATAAATAGCATAATTATTACATGAGATATGTATCGCACCTTTATGGAGATATTAGAGAGAGGATATAAGAGGAGGGGTTGTGTCAGATGCAAAATTAAAAAAATCGATCCAAAACTGGTTCCAAATGGAGAAATATACTAGGCATAGCAGGAGAGTTCGAGTAACCCTAGCCCAATGAATTAATCAGCCAGACAGAATTGTAGTTTTGGACTGAGGTTAATGAATTATAGTTATTACAGTTGCACAGGCAGCATGGAACTAATTAGTAAGGGATCTTTATGAATAGCTAAAGTATTTCAAATCCAAGAAAGCCTAGGCCCAGGAAAAGAAGGAAAGCGAAGAACTAAAGAGAAAGATACCCTACCGTGGAAATATTATGAAGACTCAGCAAACAGGAAGGATAAGTAAAGTGTGACCTTAAGACAACGAGGTATCGATAGTAGCATGCTTACCCCTGACGTGGTGTGGTAAAAATGTCATAGTAATAAATCTATATTCCAAGTGCAAGAGTAAAAATATATCGCTAAAATACTAAAGAGAGAGAAAACACAGTATACAGAGTAACCAACTAAACTCAAGCCATTGCAAGTAAGAAGATGTTAATATCGCAAAGGCTATAGAATATTAAAAGTATTGATAAAGAGGACTAGATAAAGCTAGTAAAAAATGCACATAATCAGCAAATGTTTAAGAGGTATTAATGGATGGCTTATATGGTTGCGAGTGATAGAGAATCATGTACGAATAATGGAAATTCCATATTAATGGTGGTAAAAATCTCACTGCTCTCAAAATACCAAAGAGGAGTGGTAATAGAATTCTGGAAATGAATCTATGGGAGAGATATAAAAGAATGGTTTTAAATAATCAAGCAGAATGGCTAGAGCAATAAGAATAGTCCAAGAGACTCGACTGTATATAGTCGCACAAATGGAACATTGTTGGCAATTTACATTTCAATAAAACCACAAGAGATTGAAGATGTAAATTGAAAAAAAGAGCTAGCACTGGAAAAACAACCTGGACGAGATAGAGTTCAAAATTATGGCTTAGAAAATAAAGAACACTATTGGGAACCGGGCTTACCGCCATGCTTAGTGGGAAGCCAAAAAAAAAATAAAAAAAGGGATAGAAATGTATGAAAATAATAGATGGAAGAGAAGAGATTCCTCAGTGGTTAACAACTGGAGAAACTGTGCTGCTGATCCCAAAAAAGCGAAGAAACCCAGAGACCAGAAAAGTATAAACCCATCACGTGTCAGAAATGTTGTAATAAGGTAAATATTGATACTACGGGTAGTGTTTGGGGCAGGCACAAAAGGATTCCAAGGACATTTTTGGATAACAATTTGGAGCCATCATAAGCAGACAAAAGGATGTTTGTAAAAATAGTTATTGAACTTAGGAGGCCAAACTACTAGACTCATCAATCAAAAATGTATGATGCCGAGAAAATTCGAAGCGGAGGGCCCAGAAAAACCTAAGTATGTGTATATGGAATGAGACTATAAAAAGGCCGGAGCGGATAGTGCTAACCCCTGGCCACTGGGAATTGGAGTTAGAAGAAGTTTATTTAACTAATATACAAAGTAAATGTTAGCCCTGAAATTTATAAAGATTCATAGACAATAGCAAATGAAGATAATGGACTAAGTTAATATAACATCTTCCATTATGAGAAGGAAACTTTGGACAATAGATAGAGAGGTAAAATATCGAGGAAATTACAGGGAGACTCCATCTGCCCTCCTATTATATGGCCGCCATATATATTTTTAATCCTCTTGAGTGCATTTTATAATTAAGGGTGTCTTCTCTATTGATATGTTTGTATCTGTTAAATTTCGAGAAACGAAAGAAACCCACCCAAATAATTTCCCACTTATTCTATATGGACGACTTGAAACTCTACTCGTTCAAATAGAGAAAACCTTTCCAACAAATAGAAATCGTAAAAAAGGTTTCGAATGACATATGCATGGAAGTTGGGCTTGAAACAAATGTGCGTTTGTGCTAACTTCAGAAAGGCAGAAGAATAGAAAGTGGAGAACACTAAATAGAAATTGGAAGGAGATTATAATTAAAGAGTTAAGAACAAGAACAGCGACGTATAAATATCTCGGAAATAGAAGAGTCAGAAAAAATAGAACACAAACAATTAATGGGGAAAATTAAAAAATGGAAACTAGGTTGTAAGATTGCAAATTACTACTTTAAACAGAATGGCAACCAATAAAAACAAGATGCAAGCCATTAACAAACGACCTTGGCGTTATCCCGGTACTCTCATTGGTTTTGGGGATATCGATGGATGCGGAAGACTTAAACAAGCCTGGATGTTATTGACCAGAAATGTGCCGCAAGCATGAAGACTCGGAACCTGACTGAAACAATGTGAATGAGCTCGCCCTGGACAGTGTAAGCCAGGAAAAAAGGGAGGAATGGGAGTCCTCAATTAGATATATGTTTTAGCTTCATGAATAGAAGGATATCATCCTCAGATATAATATACAAATCAGAAATAATATCAATTGGGAAATATTTAAGGGGCAATGATGGAAGATTCATTGGATAACTACCATTTACATTAAAGGCAGTAACCTTTTAAACTGGCATACAACCATCAATTATAAAAAAAAATGGAATGAATCTATCTAAGAGATGTGAGATTTGATGGAGAAGGCAAAAACAATGAAGAAGAGGTTGGAGAGAAGAAAATAAAGAATGTAACATGAAATGAGAAATAGCTAAGAAAAGAGAGAAGAAGTCAAATCTAGAACAATGGAAAAAATCAACGACATTTGCCAAACACTATCAGAAGTAGAGATAAAATATCTGGATGAAGGCCTTCATGTGACACGGTACAAATCAGATGAAGTAATAGAATAAAAGGTTGAAGAAGAAGAGATTACTGAAGACTACCTAGCAGCCAAGAAATCAAGGCGCTTCAGGGACGCAAACTCGGGTTCAAAAACACATAGAAGGGCAAAACGTATAGACGGAACACATGTCATGAGATGGGTGCAGTGGAGGGCCGGAATCAGTATGTCACATACTATCTGAGTGTAAGTTTTTGCTACAGAAGGGCACATACACAGAATAGACATCAACATACAATTTGCAGAACTGAATCCATATAAGAGTAAATGGGCAGAAAAATTTGAAATGAAGGTAAACTACAGTTAACCACTGGGAACATAACCCAAACAATATGATGGGAAGAACAGTAACAGATGTCTTAATCTTATATGAATTAACAACATAACCATAACCGAGTCGCTATAAGTCCATTCATAACAACCTGTAGTTTAGTGTATCTATAACAAAAACTGAAAAATAAATTGCTTCATTATAGAGGTCGGAGTCCCGTGGGATGGAAGAGTCTTCGGCCTGTACGAATTTGGGTAACCAAAGGAACTGAAATACCAAAGGCTAAAGTACGAACTCAGGAGATTGTGGAATATAGAGCGAAATGACGATCTTTTTATGTGTTTGTTTGTGCTTTTCGGAACCAATAAAAAGTGGCCTTGAGACTGCCATCTACGTGAAGACTCCCGGTAAAAGGTTATCCACACTGGAATGAGTAAATAAGACAGTAATTCAAGATAGAGTTTAATGCATAGTAAGAAACTGTGGGTTTGTTTTGGGCTGGGTATCGATGAGTACACCTGAAGACAGGAAAATTATGTAGGGTTTGTTCTTAGGATCAAGGTTTGATTCCGAAAAATCCCATAAAGGAAAATATATATTACCCTTAATAAAGGAGTTTAAAAAAAAAAAAAAAAAAAATAAAAAAAAAAATAAATTATTTATATATGTTCTCTGAGTGTGTGGCTATGAGGGTAATCAGAAAGGACACTTAACAACACGCATATTCTTACGCATCAAAAATAAAAAAGTATTTTGGATTTTTTTTAGGGATAAAATGAGAGGAATGTGAGAAAAGAAACTTGGTTATTTCCCACACTAACGGCATCAATAAATATTAAAATGATTGACATATTCTATGTGGAAATGAGTAATACGAAAACATACTCTTCATATCCCACATGCTTACGCAGCAAAATACAAAAATATTTAAAAGTTCTGAAGTGTGGCTATGAGTGTAATCACAAAGGAAGGTTAAAATTACACAATGGCTTACGCAAAAATATAAAATTATGTTAAATGTTCTGATTGTGGCTATGAGTTGTAATCAGTAATAGGACACTTGAAACGCTATATTCCTTTCTTTGTTAGCATCTCAAAAATATATAAAGTTTTATTGTATAATGTTCGAGTGCGATTTTATGAGTGTCTATATGTACAAATGCTTATAATAAGATGCCCATTTTATAATTTTGCATAAATTATAAAATGATTTTATGTTGTTCTTGATGGTGTCCCTATGAGTGTAGATCCTTTCGACCCAGAGGCAATTTAAATCTCACACATGCTTACGCAGCCCATTGTTGAAAAATGTAATTCAATTTTATTTTAAAGAATGTTAACTCTAACTTTGCTTGAAACCTTTCCATTAAAACAAAGGAGCTTTTAAGATTCGCTTGCTTACCGTCACAAAAATAAAAAATTTCAATTAAATGGTACTCTATTATTTTTTTTCTTTATCATTATAGTCCTCCAGATACGTAATTCTTACAAAACATCAAACTTTTAAATCTCTCTAAAAAGTCAACACTGCGATTTTCCTGTAATGAAGAAAGTACTTGATATTTACAACATGATCTACTTCATAAAATTAGATAAATTATTTAAATGCGTTCTGAAGTGCCGCTATGGAGGTGTAATGAAACGGAAGAGGAAGGAAGGCCTTAACCAAGTCTCGAACACACATGCTTACATCACAAATTCAAAAGAATTTAAAATTGTTTGAGTGTAACTTAAGTGTAATCTCTGTAAAAAGAGACGCTATAAAAAAAGACAACATTGCTTTATTCATTTAAAAAAAAAATTTCCCTTCCAGTGTCCAGGGCGAAAAAAAAAATGAATTTAAGGAAGACTAAATAAAAAAATACTTGCCAAGGGGATCGGGAAGACCTGTAGTGCCAGGCCCTCTCCCTCCATTGCTGGAAAGAGGGTTGGAGAGGGGGAACCCCGTGGGTCAGATTTCTTCTCCAGGGGATAAGACATTAGCTAAAGCCTCTTGAGCTTTGCAAAGCAAGGCTATCTTCTTTCAAAGTAACGGGATATTCTGGAGAAGCCGATCCAGAAACACCGACCTTCCAATTAAGTAAGGCTGTCTGGTGGGTGAATTACCGACCACCGAGTACTGCAAGAACCATCAAAAAAGACTAAAAAATGAGATAGTTAACACACCTCGAATCTTGAGGGTAGGAAAAAAGATTCATGGTCCCTGAGGAAGAAACTAGAAATTTTTTGTGGTGCTATAACATATTAAATGTAGCCATCAATAATTCCACCAAAAAAAGGTACTGCTGGAACAGATACAAAAGAAATGCCTATTAAAAAGAGCTATGTAGATGAAAAGAAAGTGGAGAAACAACACCAAGTAGTAGATTCAGTTAGCATAGCTACTAATATTAGAATCGGCAAAACTCCAATAACTGAAGATACAAGTATAAAGCAGATTAAAACATAGAAGTGAACATGACATGAATTTTGAAACATTAACAAGTTAATGAAAATATCACAGTAAAAAACCTTTCTGTTGATCATTGTGCAAATCCAAGTTTTTCCCCTGTATTCACTAATGGCCTTGGTGAATGAAACTTATGCCAAATTTCTTTTAAATTCGAATAAAAAAATTCCAGTTTAACTGGAAATGTCATCGATAAAGGCTGTAGACGGAGTTCTGAATATCAAGAAATACAAAAACAAATTACTATTGTATCCGTACCTATATCAACTGGCCAAGTAGCTCAGGAGCAGAGGATGCTAAGAATCTTCGCTCTTAATTAAACAGGCTTTCCTTGGTAATTAAACCTTTCAACATTGAAAAATGCTAAAATCTTTTAACAGAGAGGAATGTAGATGAGAGAGTGAACGAGATGAAGAAAGATTTACAGAACATCAAAATCGGGTAACTACGTAAAGGAAAGAAAAAAGGTGAAAAGAATTAAAATAAAGAATAGTTATTTACTAAGATTTATGGGAAATAATGATAAACAAGAGAGAGTTACAATAATCACAACTTAGAAAAAATTTTGAAAAAAGGGAAATTCAGAAGAATTTGAAATGATAGTATACGATGAAAAGTTTATGAACCTGGGAAATGAGGATCAAGAATCGGGAGAAAGTAGGCAAAGTAGTGAAGATGAAATAAATTATACAGATGATGAAGTGGAAACAAATCCAGATGAGGAACAGATAAATGGTGAAAGAGAAAATGAAAGAATTGGTAATATTCAAACCCACACAAGAAGAACGCAAATAACAATGACGGAGAGTGAAGAAAAGAATTTGTTTGGTTCTTTACAATCATTCCGCGATTATAAGGAGAGGAAGCACCTATACTATACTAGATAGAAAAAAGTTAAGCACAAGTAAATAGGACAAGATCAGTAAATTACAGGCTTCTAATAAATATGCCAAGATAATTGCTTGACGAAGCTTCGCCCCGGATTAATCCACCAAATTGTGATAGTCAGCTAAATGAAACCGGCTTATAATTCTGTGCTTAGGCTGTGTGGGGCCTGATGCAATAGCGGACACATTAGGTGTTAAAACCAAAGGAACTATAAGACTCAAATAAAACTAACAAAGAGAAATAAATAAATGTTGGACAAAAAGAACTTCGATGGCTTTATAGAAAACCTAAGAAAAAAAGCAGAGTTATCAAAATGGAAACGTCTCCTTCGGCATTCCAAAATGGAGGTTACTTTGGCCCCCCAAACCACAAAGTAAGAAAGTGCCAAAGAATCTTACTATATAAGAGAAAGGTGGGAAAATGGGGGAACCCAGCCACTTGTGCATGCATTTAGAAGAAGGAAACTAATACTAATTGCAAAGGTTAAAAAAAGACAATCTCACCCATCAAAAATACGTTCCCGAAAGAAAAAATCAGAATAGGGTCTTCGTACACAACCCGGCAAAACTTTATAGAGAATTAAGAAAGGATACGATTAGTAAGCACCCAGAACCACCCACCCCTAAAAAGAATAGGAGTTTCTTGACGCGCATTATTTGGGAAGGTAAATTATGCAAGTGAAGTTAAATCCTTAATAATGATGTTAGGAGCCGGTCAAGTGGCAAAAGAGAAAATGCGTGACAACCCGAAAGAACAGAACGTTGATTATAACCAATGGAAGGTTGAGAGATATCCACAAGAAATGTAGGCAGAAAGTCACCTAATAAACCCAGATTGGTAAGATGGTTAATACAAGATACACCAGGGCAAAGATCAAGGTTACATAATGTATGGTTAAAGAACTAAAAGTATAATAAACCGTCTACAGAGTAACGTCTATTTAGACAAAACGAGAAGATCTAATACCGTAAACAAACAAAGAAGAAATTTCCAGAATAGGCACTCCACGTGAGTGGAATTTAGCTTCAATCATTAAAATTCAAAAAAATTATGAAGAAACAGAGATTTAGCGTAGCAAATTAGCCTGGTGCCCAATTCACATGCCTTTACCAAACCATATCTTTTAAAAAAATTAAGCTTACTGGAAGTCATGGAGACCGAAACGGGTAAGCAACATACACCTATGAAGCTACAGAGTTAAAAGGCCAAAAAGGACCGACATAATTAATGAAGAAACCAGAAAAGGATTTGCAGTAAAAGGAAAGTTATGGAACAAGGATCTATTAAATATAATGACCAAGATGATTACTGGGAAAATTAGGTGAAGATGCTCTAAAGGGCAGAAACATCTCCAAAGTTAATGGTAATGGGATCGATTACAAAGAAGGGCATATGATAGTCCGTCCCTGCATAAAGTGGATTAGGAATGTACTTTTAAGATCTACAAAATTAATGACCTGGTTGCAGACTTCATAGATGGAAGCAATGAAGAAATGGAGGACAGACCACCTGGTACTGCCGTATGAAAAGGGCAAATAAAAATAGAAAGAATAAAATAAAAAAAGGGTTATCTTCTCAAGGCAAGACTCTATTAGGGCAACAAAATTCTTAAGAATTAAATCTTATATATGTCACCAAAATTTGTGAATAGCAGGGTATCACATAACAATTCCTTGGGCCAGGCCCCCCTTGACAATAGCAACCACTAACACCTTTTGAAAAGATTTCGTCAAAAAACCTATATTGGGTAACAGGTAATCCAGACCTCCTGGTCGAATGAGTTACCGGCCTGTGGAATACTACAATGCAATTTTATACTCAAAAACTCAACCTCAAATATAACTCTTAATATATCAAGCAAAACAAATATTAGAATATAAAAAGCCCAAGAGGGCTAGTGAGACGTAAAATAGTGAAATAGGGCAATTTATTACACAAAACCTACCACGCAACGTATTCCCTGAAGGATGCCCTGTCAAGTGACAAGCAACGGTTTTGCCCCGGGTTTCGTTGCTTTATATGAAAACCGTTCAGTCAATAATATTCGTTATCCATGAATTTACCTGTTTTTATGATCAATGTTTTTGATCATGAAATCAATGTCTTTAAGACTAAAATAATAGCTATCTGGATATTTGAATAAATAAGAAAGTTAACTACTTTGGAAACACTCAAGAAACTACTGGAGTGAGTTTTAAAATAACTTTATAAAAAAATGAATTAGAATGAGGAAAATACAAAACTAAGTTTTATGCATCCATGTACATGTAATTAGATGTCCGTAGGTATCCACGTACATGCGCACCGAATGGATAGAACTTCAGTACCAAATATCAATTATATTTTTATGCTTTTGAATATATCTCTTGCAATACAGATCAACGACCAAACATATATATAACAAGCAGTATGTACATTTGTATGTGCATCAATGTATATATGCAAACCACTGTATACAATAACAAAATACTCTAACATTAATTTATGAGTAAGGAGACTAATTCATCTCATTTTAATGAAAGAGGGAAAGTAAGCTAGCAAAGATTTGAGAGACTACATGTCAAAATCGAGGATATTTATAAAATAAACAAAAGAGAAGAAGGAAAGATGGCGAGAATATTCGGCTATAAAGATTGAGAATGTGATAGAAAGATCGTATTAATCAAAATAAAAAAGACTTCATATGAAAACAGTTGCAACATACTAAATGTCCATGTAATACAGTTGTCGCAGGAAGCACAAATGCCACAAAAGTCCAACCCATGCTTGGATGATTATTGATCATTAATGTCGAGTTTTATATTACTAAAGTGATTATTCACTCACGAAGTTTAACAAAAGACAGAAGATTCATCGCCCATTAAATTATGTAATATAAAATATATATAAATATTATGGTCTCAAGAAATTTGTGTTAAATCAAATAAAATATTATTAACAAAATATGGCAGAGCTCAGTTTGATTTCAAATGAAAGCTAGAAACTTTAACTTTGAATAAATTACCAATAAACTCACGAGAATAGGAAAAAAAACTATCGATTTGTAATTAATCTCTCCTTGACACACGTGACCAGCTGGATTATTTTTTACTACAGCTGTTTCTCTAAATGCAAGAAGTTTGCCACCTCTGTATTAGTGATTTAAATAAGAATCTGGTTGGTGTAACAATTATCACTTAAATATAGTAATGCACAATGTACCATATGTTATAATAAAATAATTAATCTTATTGTTATAACCTACTAAAATTCTGTACAACAAATCTCGATATTCCATGAACAAAAAATAACGATTTTATATTTCACAAAAGAGAGATACCAATATTAACCTAATTTATAACTCGGTGCACCCAAGACGAATAAGAGGCAATTCATTCAGACATAGTGGGACATATTTAAGATTTATCAAGGATATG
>JABUQX010076177.1:2500-7500 GCA_015478945.1 Trachelipus rathkii
ATTTTTATGACTATTAGACTCTATATATATTTAATATAATATATATATATATATATATATATATAATATATATTTATATTATATAATATATATAATATATAATAAATATATATATATTAATATATATATTATATATATTAAATGAATTTTTTATCTATATATTTTTATCAAAGTTTATTTAGCATTTTATTAGAGATATATATATTATATATATTTATATATTATATATATTATATATATATATATTATATATATATATATATAATATAATATATCTATATATACATATATTATATATATATTATATTAATATATATATATATATATAATATATATATATAATATATCGAAAACAAATATTCCTTGCGCAAACGTAACAATATTTCAATGAGACTTTGCTCCGGCTCCGCTAGGTTTCTACATTTGAAAATTGATGAGCACTTCTTTCATTGGTTATATTTACACCTAAAAAATATTTCTTGAAAAAAAATTTATACCCAAAATCTAACTGCTCCGGCTCCGGCTCCTGCTCCGACTAAGGTTTCTGCACTATTTAAAATTTGTTTCAGCACGTCTTCTGGTAATAATTTTTTTCAAAATAAAAATATTGTTTCAGGAAATTTCATACTCTGATTAGTTTGGAATTTCAACAAGAAAATCTTCTAAAGAATTGCACTATTTGAAAATTATTCAGCACGTCTTCTTGACAATATATTTTTCTCCTAAAAAGTATTTAATGAAAGAAATTCAAACCCAGGATCTGGCTCCGGCTCCGGCTCCGGCTCGGTTCTGGCTTCGGCTTCGGCTTCGGCTTCGCTCCGGCTAAGGATTCTAACTTATTTGTAAATTATTTTTCAGCACGTCTTCTGGCAATAAATTTTTTCACAAAAAATATTTATTGAAAAAATTTGTCATACCTATGGATCGGTTTCCGACTACGCTTCAGATCCGCTCGGATCACTAAGGTTTCTGTACTATTTTAAAATTGTTTCAGTAAGTCTTTTGACAATATATTTTTCACCTAAAAAATATTTATTGAAATTCATTACCACAGGATCCGGATCCGTGATCCGGCTCCGACTTTGGCTCGCGGATCCGACTAAGGTTTCTGCATTATTTGAAAATTGTTCATGCACGTCTTCTGGACAATAAATTTTTACCTAAAAAATATTTTTCGAAAAAATTTCATACCCAGGATCCGCTAGGATCCGGCTCAGATCCGACTTTCCGGCTTCGCTTTCCGGATCCGACTAGGTTTCCTGCACGTATTTGAAAATTGTTCGGTCACGTCTCTTCTGACAATAAATTTTTAACCAAAAAAATATTTCCCAAAAAAAATTCATACCCAGGGATCAGGCTCCGGATACGACTCCGGATCCGACTAATGTTTCTACACTATTTGAAATTGTCCATCGTCTTCTTCTTATTAAATTTTTCACATGCTAAAAAATATTTCTTGAAAAAATTCATACCCTAGATCCGGATCCGTATTCGGATCCGGCTTCGACTTCGATTCGACCTCGGCTCCGGATACGACTAAGATTTCTGCACTATTTGAAAATTGTTTCGGCACGTCTTCTGAACAATAAATTTTTCACTCAAATATTTCACAAAAATTCATACCAGGATCAGGCTCTGGATCCGGCTCCGGATACGGCTCGGATCCGGCTCCGATCCGACTAAATGTTTTCTTTCTAGGGCTATTTGAACATTGTTCAGGGTCCGTCTTCTTTGAATAATTTTTCAACTTCAAATAATATTTTTCTGTATAGAAATTCATACTCAGCGATACCGGATCGATATCCGGCTCCGACTTTAGCTTCCGGCTCCGGATTTCGACTAAGGTTTCTGACACTATTTGAATTGTTCGGCACGCCTTTCTGACAAAGTTTTTTCAACATTAAACAAAATATTTCCCAGAAAAAAATTCAATACCTCAGGATCCGCCTCCGGATCGGCTCCGGATACGACTTTGGCTTCGGCTCCAGATCCGACTAATGTTTCTACACAATTTTTGAACATTGCTCAGCACGTCTTCTTGAAATAAATTTTTAAGCCTAAAAAAATATTTTCTGAAGAAAATTCATAACCCAGGATCCTCGGATGCCGGATCCGGATCCGGCCTCTGAACTTCGGCTTCGGTACGATCCGGCTAAGGTTTCTTGCACATATTTGAAAATTGTTCCGTGCACGTCTTCTGACAATAAATTTTTCACCAAAAAAATATTTCCCGAAAAAATTCATACCAAGGATGCCGGCCCCGGATCCCGGCTTCCGGATCGGTTATTGACTTCGTTACTGCTTCCGGATCCGACTAGTTCTGCACTATTGATAACTGTTCAGCACGTCCTCTGGCAATAAATTTTTCACGTACTAAAAAATATTTTGAAATTCAACACTCGCTCCGGCTACGGCTCCGGCTAGCCGACACCGGCTCTGGCTTTTCGCTTATACGCTCCGGATCCGTCCGGATCCGTCTAGGATTCTGCCTATTGAAATTGTTTTTGTACGTTTTTCTGGCAAATAGAATTTTTTCATATCTAAAAAATTATTTCTTGAAAAAAATTTATACCCAGGATCTGGCTCCGGCACCGGCACCAGCACCAGCACCAGCTCCGGCTCCGGCTCCGGCTTCGATTCCATTTATTTGACTGAGTAAAATCCGAAGAATGGGTGGGAGGTTGAGAATATGAAAAAAAAATAGATTTTCTATAATTATAAATAAAACTTTTTTTTTAACCTCTAAGCCAACCTGGAATTACAATTTTGACTGGAATTGATTTAGTTCGACAGCCTCTCTAAATAGAATTTCTGTATCTAAAAAACCATTTAGAATTTTTAAAAAATAATTACACCATGATGTTCAGGAGGAATTTTTCTAATAATCTAGATAATAAAAAAAATGTGAAAATTTTGATTTTGACTTCAAAAAGTAGAGGGTCCGAGGATAAAGTCTCCCCTTAAACTTATTATTAATTTATTGACTGTTGTTAGTTAGGCTAGTGTTAGCCTAGCCATACCGTGGCGTAGCTTAACTCGTAGATGAAACCTGACGATAATTTTAAAATAACAGGAAACGAATATGTTTTATTAGATTTTCTCCAAGAATGCAATATAATAAAACAGGAGAGTTATGTGAGATATGTCAAATATATTGTTGAAAAAAAAAAAAAAAATAACAAATACTATTTTAGATGCAATAAGTGCAAAAAATCTCAGATTAACGACTCCCGGTCATTGAAAAAGTATATGAGACTCTAGAATATATATATATATATATAATATTATATATATATATATATATATAATTATATATATATATATATATTATTATATATATATATTAATATATATATTATATATATATATAAATATATTATTATATTACTATATATATATATATTATATATATATATATATTTAACAATCTTATTTAATTGCGATTATTATGCAAATATATACATATATATATTATATATATATATATATATATATATATATAATATTATATATATATATATATATATATTATAGTATAATAGGACCTTTATTAAAACACGTAGCAATAAAATAATTTAGTATTGGAATGGTTGGTAATGCTGTCTGATTATTAGGTAAAGAATAAAATTAAAAAATTTTATTTGCTAATAAATTAACTGACTTTCTTCTTTATTCAGTTGCTTTGAAGTATATTTAAATTCCCTGTTTCAATCTTTTCATTTATTTCGACGTAAAGATTAGTATTTTGTATTCAACAATAGTGTTGAATATATAATATATATATATAAATATATATATATATATATATATATATATATATATATAATATAATATTATATATATATAATTATATATATATATATAAATAGTATATATTATTTAATATTATATATATATATATATATAATTAATATATATATATAAATATATATATATACATATGGTCCAATGTGTCTAATAGCTTTACAGTATGTAATAAATTTATGGCAGCTCTACAGAAAACAAATTAGCTTAATGTAATCAGCGGAGACTTTTTTTAAGAAAGGGGTATTAATTTAATTATTTTTTTTTTTTTTTGCTGTATTCGTCAAAAATATTTAAAAAAAATTTTTTTTATCTTCCCATTTTAGGAGCTCCGAGCGACGGGGCCAGAGGGTGGGACAAAGTCCCCCCTCGTCCAACCGGAGAGGCCGAGAGACCCCGACTCTTGCTATCGGGGCGGTCTATCCTTCCTATGGTATTCCTTTTAAGTTAAAGTAATACCAAAGTGTAAAGGGAAGTAAAATTGTTCTTTATATATATTATATATATATATATATATATATATATATATATATATATATATATATATATATATTATATATATATATTATATATATATATATATATATATATATATATATATTAACAATGGTTTCAACAGGGAGGTCATTTTTGTGAAGTAAAAATTATATTTTGCTCAATTTTTCCCCGAAAAAAATTTCACCAAAATTAAACAAACTAAGAACATTTATTCACCTTCTGTAATTGCCTGAAGAAAGGTAAATCTAAAATTTTACTTAAAACGCATAGCTTCGTTTTATATATTTTTATATATTTTAGCAGTTGGCACTTGATTGGCACTTGAAAATAAATAGTTAGAGAGACAGCGAAATACTCAAAATTTAAGTTTAAGAAGTTGTTAAATACTGTCTTTAGTTTTTTTTATTTCATATAGATCGGAAGAAAGTTAAAAAGATTATGTTCAAATTTCCTTAAAATTTTCTTCGAAAATTGAAAACCTTCCTTGTAGATTTCCAACTTTATCTAACTTTTCGTAGCACATTTTTGAGTGTTACCAATTAATCATATGATTAATGGTATTTTAAACCATAATGAATACTATAACTACTTAAAAATATATGCATTTAAAAAATTAATATATGGTAATACATAAAAATAATTCTCGTCTCAAATTCAATATTTTATATAAAAGTTATATATATATATATATATATATA
>JABUQX010076178.1:0-28736 GCA_015478945.1 Trachelipus rathkii
AAGGAGAATTCAAAGAAGATAATTATCGACATTTAATTCAAATCAACAGTGTACAGACAATCAAATTTTATTTTTTCTTTAAGTGCAAGAAAATAGTTCTCTGATATATATATATAATATATATATTTTTATATATATATATATGTATATATATTATATAATATATATTATTGTATATATATTATATTATATATATATTAAGTAGTATTATATATATATCTTATATAATAGTTGTGTGCAGAGCAGTAGGTTCTTGTGCGGAGCTGCGAAAATTGGTCTAGGTGTTCTAAGATATATATATTTATTAATATATATATATATTATATATATTTAATATTATAATTAATATTTATAATATATATAATATATTTATAATATTATAATATATATATTATATATATTTATATACATTATTGATGGATCATATGAAACACAACAGCAACCGAACTGCGAGAACCAACATATTTTGAAACGCAACTGGCAATGCAAACGCAACGCAGTTGTCACTGGTTTTGCAAACGTACTGAGGTTGTCAGGAATTATCTTTTTTTAAAAAGTTATCTTTTAGAACTGCAGAAATAAATCAACCTTCAAGCCAAAAACTCTGTTTGAAAACATGAATGCTCATTTAACATCAAGTGGTGAGATTGATGATAAAGAAATAGAGTTTAATGAAAGTTATTGATGTTAATAGCAAAAAATTATCAAAAAGGAAAAAGGATCGATCCGAAGATGATCCTCTAATTTGGTGGATGGAGAGAGAAAGAACATAACTTCAAAGAGTTGAAGATGATGCCTAGATATTTGTTATTCCCATCTAGTAGTATATAAACGAACAACTTTTCAGCAGATCTGGATTAATTTATACCGAGAAAAGGATGAGATTAACAAGAGAAAAAGCTGAAAAATTGTTTTTCCTTAAATATAATTCGCTTCTAAATTCAATACAAACACGAATAACTTAAAGAGCACCTTTAGTCGATACTTTCCAGTTTCGATAGGGCGGGAGAATGGGGAAATTGGTTGGTGGGGTGCATTGTGCATGGGTTTTCTTCGTCCCTCCACTGATAACTCTTGTAACAGAATGCTACTGCACATTAACGACCAGAAGAATTTGAATTTTCAAAGGTTAACTTTGACTGACTAATAGATCTACTAATACTATATTAATAATACTAATACTAATAATCATATACTAATATATACTAATAATAATAATCTAATGATAATTATATACTACTACTACTATACTATACTATACTACTTATACTAATACTACTAAATACAAAAGTATTTCCTTTTAAAAAAGTATCTAAGTCTCTAATAAACTTAAAAATAATAATAAATACTATATAATTAAATACTAAATAATAATTATAATAATAATAAGTATAATTAATAATAATCATAATAATAATAATTAATAATAATAATAATAATAATAATAATAATAATAATAATAATAATAATATAATATAATTATAATGATAATGATTAATGATAATGATATGAAATGATAATGAAATTAATAATAATATAATAATAATAATAATAAAAATAATAATAATAATAAAAATAATAATAATAATAATAATAATAATAATAATAATAATAATAATAACAAGTAATAATAATAATAATATAATAATAATAATAATAATAATAATAATAATAATAATAATAATAATATATATAAATAATAATAATAATAATAAATTTTTTTTAGATATAATGTATCAGGGATTATTTTTCATTGCAATTGAAAAATACTAAATTTTCGTTTAAAGCTCACATTTCAAAATACTTCTCTTTAGAGTGAAATTTTATTAAATGCTTGGAATTTCTTTTGAACGTTTATTGACTTTCTTTAAAAAAAATTATAAAGAGGAGAAACTGAATAAAATCTCGCTGAAGAAGTTAACATCCCTTAAACAAATGGCTAAATGTTTATAAAGGTAATGTAGTAAAAAAAATCCCAAACAGTTTTCATTGCATCATAAAAAATAAAAATTCATTTAATTAATTTAAAAAGCACGAATACATTGTTTTAGAAAAAATAAAAAGAGAGAAGGAGAGAGAAGAGAAGAGAGAGAGGGAGAGAGAGAGAGAGAGAGAGAGAGAGAGAGAGAGAGAGATTGTTCTAGTGTTTCATCTTTAGCAGAAAAATCACGCTATGAAAGTTAATCTAATAGCCTTTGATAAGATTTTAAAACTCTAAAGACACATAAGCACTGAGCATTCTGTGCCTGCGACAGATCCAGTTACTGGGGATTATTGGCTTTCAATGCGAGTATAAGCTTTGGTCCGGTGACCAGATGGGCTTAGTTTGATCTAGAAAACAATGCTCGACTCATTTGTAGATGGTCGCTGTGACAAAGACGGTACTTAGCGGGTCGAGTATATACGTTATATATGTATATATATATATTATATATTATGGTTAAGTTCTTTTAACAAACAAAAACTATGACTTTGACAATTAACTTTTAATTTAGATTAAATGTTTCGTAAATATATGTTGAACCTAAAAAAAGCAGCCTAAGTTAAAGAAAAATATTTCTTTTCATTATCTGTCAGGAAATTCACGTTGAATTTTTTACGCCCAATAGAGAAAAATGAACTCAACTGTACGACATTAGCTTTAAAATTTTCTGGCAAATAATGTTTTTTTTTTAAATTGGAAAATAAATATATTATTATATATATTATATAATATATATAATATATATTATATATATATATATCTATATATATATATATATTATAGTATTATATATATATAATATATATTATATTATTATATATAATATAAATATATATATATATATATATATTATTTCTCTATATATATTTATATATATTTATATATATTATATATATATATTATGTATATAAATATTTATATTTTTGTTATATGTATATATATAATATTATATATCTATATATGTTTTATATAATAAAAAATACAAATTATTATATATATATATATATATATATATATATATATATATATATATATATATATATATATATATATATATATATTTTTTATTAAAATATATAGAAAAGAATATAAAAATAAAAAGGGTTAACGAAAAGTCTTACTAAGTGAACATCAACTATGGTTACTAAGTGTTACCAAAATATTAGAAGGGAAGAAAAAGAAAAGAGTTGCAATTGATAGGAAAACTGCTGACAAAATCAGAATACAGGTGTGGGCAATATTGAGGGCTTGCAAATAGAAAAATGGCTAAAGAAAGCTAAATATCAAGTAAAAAAAATAAATTAGGAGATACTGCAAGCAAATATTGCAGAAACTCAAACAAGCTATTGAAGCCACAAAACTGACTATTTTAAAGTTAATTGAGAAGAAATGGCAAAATACAGAATTGAACTTCAACCAACATTAAGAAGATATTTGAAGAAACTACTTAGTACCATCTATTCAATCAAGAGCTTAATAATTTCACAAAGAAGAAACCCCTGAGGTGAAATTACTAGCAATTACTAGAATCTTCAAGCCGAATCCTTAAAAGCCAAAACTATTGAAGAAGCTATAGCCAGGATTTCACAAAGAAGAAATTACATTGAGGTGGAATCCAAGCTTAATAAGAGTAAATAATATCTTCAAGCAAGTTTCACAATAGAATAATAGAGCAAAAGCAGCCCTACAACCTGAGTAATACTTATACCACCCAAAGCTTAGCCAAGTCTGAAATTCATCAGTAATTAGAAGGTACATTATTATTCTTATAGTTTGTGTGAATGTGATATGGATGTAAAAAGTAACAAGAGTTTTTTTTTTAAAAAGCAAAACAGTAATAAGGACAAAATAAAAAAGGTCAAAAAAATAATCTATTTTTTAACATGTTAACTATTTTTAATATATGGAAATTATGTATAAGTTATTATGTTTATTTTTAGCATTTAGTATTTTTTTTTATATATTTGTATTTATTAATGTATAATATTTTTATCATTAAAACAGTTCAGTTACTAATAACAAGAAATAAAAGATGTGTTCTGAGCTGCGTTTTATTCTCATTGATGTTTTACAAAGTTCTTCTAATTAGAAGAAGGCTTGGATGAAGAATACAAAGCTGTCGCTCAGATGTGAGAAATGATCATCATTAAAAATAAGAATAGCAAAAATAAAAATAATAAAATAAATAAAAAATATATACAGGTAAACTTATATATACGAAATATAAAAATTTATCTGTATATATATAAATTGTGTTAAAAAATAACATCCTTCCTTTATTTTTTTTATTATATAAAATACAATGAGTGAATGAGTTTGATAAAAGTTTAGTTTTTAATAGTTTTTTAATAATAATAATAAAAAAAAAATAATGAGCAATATCGAACAAACAAAAGAAATGGACAATATAGATGAAACTGAAACAACTGAAGGAGGTTTAAAGGTGCCTTCAGGTAAACTTGCTGCAGTGACTTATAAAATAAATACTATTAAAGGCAAATTATGGCATGCCTTCATAAATAATATGGACTTAAGTTTCGAGATCAAATCTGACGAACTTCAATTAGACGCTAAAGTCGAATCTCTAAAAAATACCTGTAGTGAATTAATGGCAGAATCTCTAGAGTCAGATAAAATAAAGCAGTGGCTCACACAAAAATTAGAGATATTATGAGTTAAAAAGTGATATTTCAAATATTGGTTCCATGATGAGATCCAAAGTTAGAACCACAAGACAAGTTGTTAGTAACATTTAAGTAAATGAGTAAGGTAAGTATAATCTAGTTTCAAAGGTTCAAAATGTTTATAGCACAAACTTTATGTCTTGAAATAGAAAGTAAAATAAAATTACAAGAGCACGAACAATACTTGGCAAAAAAAAGGGAACAAGAAAATTTAGATGTGTACCGACATAGTGTCATATAAAAATTAGAAAAATGCTTAATGAAAAATTGAACAAAAGTTAGAAATCCAATTTTCAGTATCAGCGATACCTCTGTAAAAAATGAGGGATAATGGTAAATTTTTAAGTAAACTATAATAGAAAATAGAATTGAAAATATTAGTCAGGCACACAAAATAAACAACTATTAAAAACAAAGGTTGAAATATTTCCCTTGCAGGAGCTTTGTACAAATGATCTAAACCAAATGGTAAAGATTTATTTTAGTTTATAAAACCATATAGAGGGAAAATTTGAAAATGAAATGAACAAGCTTTTTTATTATTTAATCAAGTATACTGAACGCAAAGCACAAAGCATCTGTGAGATGTTGTATGCCATATGGAATGAAAATATAAGTATAAATTTGACTTTAGGCATTTTCAGTTCAATTTGTTCTCGCCTACCATGCTAATTCATACTTGAAAAAGTTAGAGGATTGGATTGTTTAAAGAATGAAGATGGTGAAGCTATGGTGAATTTTTTTTGTTTTTAGATGCTATTAATAATGGCCATGAAAAATGTTTTACTTTAAAATGTATTGAATTCTAACTGGTGCTACATTTAGGATTACTTAAAAAATTACTATAAAGTGTGTTAAATGGGAGAAATAAAAGTGGATATTGTGTATGTGTAAGAGAGGGGTAGATCTGTAGTAGAATACAAGTTTGTTGAAAGAAGAAAATATGAATACCATTATTTGGAGAACTTGGCAATGGCAAACCTAAACAACAAAATGCAATGTGAAAGGGGGTAAGTACTTTATACAAAGGAAAGATAATAATGACCATAGAATAACAATAAAATGTTTATAGTAAAAGAATTGGTATTAATAAAGTTGACATCTGTAAAAATAGAATAATGATAGTAATAATAGTAGTAGTAGTAATAATAATAATAATAAATCTCAGTTTTGTAATTTTTCCCAAAAAGGATAATCATAGTATAATTAAATGTAAAATTCTGGAAAAACAAAACCAAGATGAAATATTAAAGTTCATTAAAGACAATAAATTATGCTTTAAGTGCTTCAGATCAAATCATTTTTGTAGTAATTGTAAAAGGCCAGAAAAATGTGAAAGATGTAATAAACAACATCTAGCATTTCTCCATAGAGAAAAAGAAAATGCCAGTTCAACAAAGAAAGAACAAAACAGCTAAAATTTTCACCAACAGCACTAACTGTAAATTTAATTGATAAAGTAGATAAACCAGAGTCAAAGGAATCAGGAAGTAATGAGACAAAAAAATTCCAGACAAAAGTAAGTAATAGGAAGTTATTATATCCTGCGGGGCCAATTAAAATCAAGCTAAAAGGTAAGGATAAATTGATTGAAACCTATATGGGTTTAGATACATATTCTTCAGCATGTTTTGTGGATTTAAATTTTGCTACAGAATTAGGTATGTCATATGTGAAACCTCATAAAGATATAGACATAACAACAATGTATGGACAACATAAAATAAAAGCATACATACTAAACAATCTAGAAATTTATGATATTGAGATGAGAAAATCTGAAACCATAAAAAATGTATACTGCAAAGAAAATTGGGCCCGTTAAAATAAAAGAGTCTCTATCTATCAAAGATGTAAATGAATTAGAATATTTGAAACATGTGCCCTTCAACTTTATAGAATCAAAAATAAGGTTGCTAATAGGGATGAACCAAAGTGAATTGTTAAAGCCCATAGAAGTAGAAGAAGGTCATTATAACTATCCTTTTTGCAGTTAAGTATCCATTTGGTTGGGCATTGCAAGGTTCAACACCAGATGGTATCCCAGCATTCATGAGTTTGAGATGTCACAAAACCCAGATAATACAAGAAAAGATGATAATTTGCTTGAAAAATATTGCTTAAGAGAGCTTTCTGAAAAGAATCCTGAACAAGTCTGTGACAGTGTGGAAGATTTAAAGTGGAAAAATAAGGTTGAAAGTGCATTAAAAAGAACAACCACAGGTAAATTCCAAGTTGGTTTACCATTCAAAAGGGAAAATCAACATTTTCCTAATAACAAAAATCAAGCCTTAGCAAGATTGTACTCATTAAAAGGTAAATTTTTGGAAAAGATAAAGAATAATTTTGACAGTATAGTGATAATATAGACGAAATGCTAAAGCTAAATTTTGCAGAAAAGTTGAGAAAAACATGATTGAATAATGAAAGATATTATTTAACACATCATAGTGTAATACACCACAAAGAAAAATTAGAGTGTTTAATGTAGCTTTACCATATAATGGTATTTCTTTAAATAATAGTTTAATTATAGGCCTAGACTATATTTCCTATCTACAAGGCATACTTTTAAAGTTTAGACAGGAGATATGCTTTTCAATGCAGATATAGAGAGTTTTATTTCAAATACAAAGTACGTGTAAAACTGATCAGCTTCTTCTTAAGGTTCAAATGGTAATTTAGATAAAACTCAGAGGAATTAGAGTTAGAGCTACATATTTTTTGGAAGTGTGACTCTCCTTCTTATTTGCAATTATGTTTGAGCAAACTACAATGTTAATTGAAGCGAAAAATTAGTAATTTACAAAGAATACATACTGTAGAATTTTTTATGTTTGATGATTGTTTAAAGTCTGTGAAGTCAGAAAATGAGGCTATAGCAATTTATAAAGAAGTAAAAGAAATTTAAAAAATAGTGGGTTCAATCTGCATCAAGTAGCAAGTAATTCAAGGATTTTTTTTTAGAAAATATTGATAAACAAGATATGAGCAAAGATTTTAAAGAAATAAACATTTCCTTGGATAAATTACCTTCACAAAAAGTATTAGGTTTAAGTTGGGACACAGAAAATGATTTAATAAAGGCTAGAGTAGATATGCAAAATAGAGAATTGACAAAAAGAACCATACTCAGTTGCATTTTTTTCATATATGATCCACTGGGGTTTATTAACCCAGTACTAGTAGTAGCTAAGAAGATATTAAAAAATTTATGTGATAAAAAAATTAATTGGGATGAAGATATCCCATCAGATATAAAAAAAAGGTTGCATAAAATGGCTAAGTGATGTTAACAAACTAAATGATTTTCAAGTTCCTAGGCCATATAATCCAAATTGTGTAAACTACAAAAGTATTGAACAACATTATTTTTCAGATGGTTCACAAGTTGCATGTGCTGCAGTAGTATACATAATATTCATTGGAGAGAATGATGAAGTACTTTGTTCATTGGTATTATCTAAAACCAGATTGATACCATTAAATATAAATTTGATGTTAACTATCCCTATAATAGAATTGAGTGCAGCAAAATTAGCTGTTGACATACACCAAATTTTAAAGAATGAATTAGATATGAACATTAGCCAAGAATATTTTTGGATAGATAGTAAGATTGTATTACAATATTAAAAATGATTTCAAAGATTTCAAAAGATTTGTACACAAAAGAGCTTCCTATATTAGATCACAAACAAATATAAGCCAATAGAATTATGTACCAGACAAGCTAAGTATAGCAGATATAGAAGTAAAGGTAACTGTTAATGAAGTTTTTGAACAATAAACTATGGAGCACTGGTCCAGAATCCTTTATAAAGAAAGCTTATTGGCCGGCATAGTAAAAAAAATTTACATAAATTTAGATGAATGAAAGTGGATGAAAATATTAAAAAAAATAAACCTATAATGATACTTAAAAGAAAGTGCAACAGAGCACAGCTCATAGATTTGTGTCAGATTAGGATGAAATTGAAAGTAAAGTGCACTGAATTTTAAGAGGTTAAAGAAGTTTGCATAAGAAAAGACTGGAATAAAGGTCCTATGCACAAGAACTAGAAAAATGCAGAAAAAGCTGTCATGACGATGAGAACATCGGTTCAACATCAATAAAAATAAAAGAGAGACGGCTTTAAATTGGCACATTTTAGCAAAATTTCTACCATTTGTAGATGATAATGGAATTTAAAGGGTAGGTGGGAGGAATAAAAATCTGAAGGATGTATCTAAAATTGGGGAAAAAAATTTTTTTATTTTAAACAATCAAATTATCTTGCCAAATAGTCTATCACAATGCTTATAATAAGACATTACCATAGAATTAATGAATTAGTAAAACAAGTTTAAATTGCTTCTTAATTTCTTATATCATTGGAGCAAATAGAAGTATTAAGAAGATTCTGAGATTGCATAATGGGTAGAAAGCTCCACACAAGACCAACTCAACAGTTGATGGGAGATTTGCCCAGAGATAGATTAGAATGTGACATACCACCCTTTATGAGCATTGAAATAGACGCTTTTGGTCCATTTCTTTTAATAAGGGGAAGAGGGAAAGTGAGAGAAAAAGATATGGATTAATATTCTCATGTTTAGGTAGTAGAGCAATGCATTTAGAAATGTTATATTC
Organism: Trachelipus rathkii; assembly: GCA_015478945.1. Taxonomy (NCBI): domain Eukaryota; kingdom Metazoa; phylum Arthropoda; class Malacostraca; order Isopoda; family Trachelipodidae; genus Trachelipus; species Trachelipus rathkii. Next base: position 9,302 of record JABUQX010076178.1, read on the forward strand.
ATTAAATACTGATGTTTTTATCAATGCTCTAAGAATTTATCAGCCGCAGAGGTAATGTGAAAATGATCCGATCAGATAATGGATTTAAACTTTGTAAAAGCTAATAAGATTAAAAGAATAATTAAAAAATTGGAATAATAAGAAGTTAATAATTTTTGAGTCAAAAGAAATACAGTGGTTTATTCAACCCCTTATTCTCTCAAATAAAGGAGATCATTTTGAAAGAGATTATTAGAAATATAGAACACTTGAAGCTTCACTTAACAACCCAATAAGGTTTGACAGGATGATTTTTGAACGACTTTGTTCTGGAAATAGATTCATTAATTAATAAACGACCAATAAAGAAGTTTCCCAATGATTTAGAGAATTAGAAAGATTTAACAAATCTTTCGAAAGTTTTTTTTCAATATAGCTTTTCCACAAGGTTTATTTCAAGATAAAGATTGCTAACTTATATAAAAGATGGAAACAAGTTAATATCTTGCTGACTTATTTTGGAAAAGATGGATTAAAGAATATGTCCCTTTATTGCAAAGAAGAAGTAAATGGTTAGCAGAAAGAATCACAACAAAGAAGGAAATTTTAGTTCTTTTAATGATTACTTCAAACCAAGAAATATTGAATTTTTGGAAAAATAAGTAAAAAGTATAAATAAATAAAAGAGTGAGCATGTAGATTAAAGAATAATAAGAAAAAAATACTTTAAGCAGAAAAAGTTTTGAAAAGACTAATATCATAATTGATCTTGCTGAGAGAAAGTGTGCAGGATTATAACAAATAGACAATAAAATTATAAACTAAGGAAACTAAGAATAATAAGAAAACTTAATATTCTTAGCAAAGGGGGAATATGTTTATATTTTCCTTAAAATATATAAAAAGAATGAAAAAATAAAAGGGTTAAAGAAAGTCTTACTATGTGAACTCAAATAGGTTACTAAGTGTTAACAAATATTAGAAAGGAAGCAAAAAGAAAAGAGCTTGCAATTGATAGAAAATGCTCACTAAATCAGAAATACAAGGTTGGGTTATATTTGAGGGCTTTGCAAATAGAAAAAAGGCTAAAAAAGCCAAATATCCAAGTAAAAAAATAAGAATTAGGAAGATACTTGCAAGGCAGTGGCCGGATTTAAAGAAATTGCGGGGCTTTTCCATATTAGGTAATAAAGATTAATTTAATTTTGAAGACAAATAATTTTCCATAAATAATGAAAATAAAAATAAATTTTAATTTTAAAAGACATTTATTATCAAAACGTAATATTGCGTATCATACAAATCATCAAAAATGTATGTTGCTACTAGACAATATTTAGCGTCATATATCATCAAAGTAGAATTTCATATCAATACATGCTACTATTATTATATATATATATATATATAGTATATATATATATTATATATTATTATATATATATATATAAATTTAAAATATTAAAAATAAAAAATATATATAAAACTAATACTAATCACTGTGTTATTCAATAATATAATAATGCTACTATTATATTATATATAATATATATATTATAATATATATATATATAATATATATTATATTAATATCTTATATATATATATATATATATATATATATATTATATATTATTTATTATATATAATATTAATAATTAGTGTTATTCAGTATATCAATATATGCTACTAATTACTATATTATATATATATATATATATATATATTATTTATTATATATATATAATTATATATATAATATATATATATATATATATATATTATATTATATATTATATATATAATTTATATATTTTATATATTATTATTAACTAATAACAGTGTATTCAGACGGAGTAGTAATCAAAATTTTTATCAACTCTACGTCTCTACAGTGGCTTTTTTCTTGCCTTACTTTTTGAAAATTCATCGATGATTTCTTCGAAGTCAATGACTCCTGTGAGATCAGACTCGATGGCGAGTAGAGATAAATCACACAATTTTTCTTGACCAAGGGTAGATCGCAAATAATTTTTAACTCTTTTTAAAACGGAAAAAGACCTCTCGCCTTTGGTATTAGCCACAGGAAGCGTTAGGTAGATTCGGTATGCAATGTCAACAATCGGAAAGCTTGCGAGAAGACTGCCTCCACTAGTACACCGTAAATGATTCAAGACACATAGGAGAAGACAAGTCATTAATCTCAGCAAGCTCAGAACAATCAGACAAATAGTTTGAAAATTGAATTTTCATCTGTAAAATCATCCACATTTCCAAAGTCCAATGGGTATTTTTCTTTAATGTTTTTTGCTGCTTCTCTAAACCTCAGCATCATTTTATACAAAAAATCAAAATTAGATTTTTTTCTCAAAAAATCTCCCTTCTTATTAATTCAGTTTTTAACGAATCCAAAATTACTAAAGTACGTTTTCACTCTAAACTGGTCCTTTCCTGGAAATATATTATCTACTCCAAGGACTTTCTTCAGCAGTACTTTTCTTTTCGGTTGTCTTTTTGTTTTTGAAGATAGCTATGGTCTTTTACAAAAATCTTAGCTTTTTGTCTCAAAATCCTCAAATTTGTCTCGAATCTGAAGCGATGAAGGAACACTAATTGTGTACAAAGAAAGGCAGGTTGAAGTTCAATATTGTGTTAGTTTGCCGGGAGAGAATTGACTTGCTGATTAAACTGATGAAGAATAGAAGAGAGTGAAGGGTGCTGTTTCAAATTGTTCCATTTTTGAATGCGGCGAAGATGATTCAATTCTTGTGACTTGTGTTTTTTGGTTCTCATCTACGTTTTTCATTCAATGAGAGCAGATTTCTGCGTAGTTTTCGGGCAATGCACGTGTTGGTTGCATCACTTCAAGCAGACCATCGTGTAACTGAAAGAGACTTCACAACAGTTCCTTAATTACTGATACCAGTTACCCATCTTATGTGTAAGATGAAGAAAAAAAGTTGTTACAATGCCTGAAGAAATCAAAAAAATGAAACAGCTCTAAACAGCATTCTGCAGCATATGAACCACTAAATTCAAGGAGTGTGCAGAACAAGGAACAAGTTCAGCTGCTGGGTTTTCTTTTTTGATTCTAGCTTGAACACCAGAGTATTTTTCTGCTCTGTTACTGGCATTGGCGTAGCTTTGACCTCGACAGTCACCTATTGGAATCGCGTTTACTTTTAAAGTTTCTAAATTAACATCAGTCAGTGTGGCACTATCATGACCAGAAATGTTTATAAACTGTAAAAAAAAACGTTCAACTGGTTTACCGCTGTTTTTCATGTAGGGCAAAATAAAAGTTAATTGATCACAGTGAGAGATATCTGGTGTCGAATCTACGCTAATACTATGGTATTTTGAAATTTTGACCTCTGACACAATAGTAGCAAAAACCTTCCTAGCCATCAATTGAATAAACTCATTGCATGTTGTAGAAGACATGTATGAAACATTACCTTTACCAACATTTCCGAAGCGAGATAAATGACCTGCTAAAAATGGATCGAACTCTGCAAAAATCTTAATACATCCAAATAAATTGCCATTTTGAGAAGCGATTAATTTTCATTTTCACCTCTAAAGCAAGGCCCACGTTGTGCAAGAAATATCAAGACAGCAAAACAACTCTAGCTAATAACATTTTTTCAGGTATTCACAGTTCTTCATACTGGGTGTGCAAGCTGATGATCAATAATACGTTGTTTTTCGGGCTAATAATTAGATTGATAACAACCATTTTCGATGGGGCATCATATTCTCCATGTTCCAAGATACGTTAGCATGTTTCCAGTCATTAAATCCTAGGAAGTTACTGTCCTGGATATTAAATAATTTGCACACAAAGCAGTACACTTTACCAGACGAATCTGAAAAAATAGCCACACTCGTTTAATGGTCTTCACATCGTAAGCTGTCGATAAATTCACTGGGATTCAAATACCGAGTTCTTCCATCCTCATAAACTTACTGATTTTTTGAAACTAGTGTCTGCCTCCACTTATTGTTCAGTATTTTTTGTTTAATAAATGATGAGAAAGGAATTCATCATTTATAATGCCAGGCCATGTTGTAGGGTCTTCGATTGTAGAGTATGAGTAGTAGTAATAGATGGCACTTCTGCTTCTGTACAGACTAAAGTTTAGCGGAATCAATATCAGTTTTTACCCGAAGTGGTCTTCTTCAACATATGGACAAAAAACTATAAACACAATGACTGCAATACTGACATTCTCAGTAGTTCCTCAGCATGTGACTCGGCTGTAGCTGTCACAGAAAATTTAAATATGTCTGATATCTTCCGAGTACATGCCATATCCTTGCTTCTACTTTTTTTCTGCTTATTTTCCGTTTTTTGCGCTCCACTTATGTACCTTCTACCGATATCAGATCTCTTGCAGCTATTATCTACCACCAATAATGAGGATCTGAAATTTGAAGCTCTGTATTCAACGAACTTTAATCACTATTCACCAAATGACAAAATTTATTAAGTAAACTGAAAACAGAAGCGTTTCGTTTTGGAACGTTCTGACTCAGAACGATCCGAAACGTTTTATTTCGCAGAACTCTTTCGAATGCGTTCTCAAAGAAATGCAAGAAAGTTTCATAATAAATTTTTAGTTATCTTATCTATATATATATATTATATATATATATATATAAAATATATATATATATATTATATATATATATATATATATATTATTATATATATAATTATATATTATTTATATTATTTATTAACTATATTCTCTAAATATATATTTAGTAAGTTTTGTCCAAAATAATTTATTTATTTCACTGTGGAGCAATGACGGTTAATTGCTTGAATATCTATTATGATATTTTCGAGTATTTAATGTTAATATATTTTAATGTTAGCAATTAGGTCTTTCCATATTTATATAGTTTTAAATTTATGTAATGTAATATTTTTTTTATCTAAGACCCAGCTCAGTTCCTAAATACCAAGAAATAAAGATGTGTTCTGACTGCGTATTGCTGTCCAATTGATTGATATATATATATATATATTATATATATATATATATATATAATATATAATATATATATATATATATATTATATATATAATATATATTATATATATATATATATATATATATTATATATAATATATATACATATGATATAATATCTATATAGTATAATTATATATATATTTTTTAATTTTTTTTTTTTTTTTTTTTTTTTTATTTCTTATTTTATTTTGAAAAATTTATATTTAATATATATTGTATATATACATATGACATGATATATTAATATATATATATATATATATATATATATATATATATATATATATATATATATATATATTAATATATATATATATATATATAATATATATATATATATAATTACTATATCATATATTATATATTATATATATATATATAATATATATATTATATATATATATATATATATATATTATATATATTATATATATTATATATATTTTATATATATATTATATATTATATATAATATATATATATATATATTATATATATATATATATTATATATATATAATATATATATATATATTAACAATTTTTATTATATTGTATATATATATATATATAAATATATATATATATATAATATATATTATATTATATATATATATTATATATATATATATATTTTATATATAATTATAAATATTATATATACAAAGTTTCTTACGCAAAATATTTTCTGCAGGTAGCCTCTATGATAGCATAAAATAAATGTTATAGGGACGAAATCATTTTTTCCCTCTATGGTCTAGAGGTTAAATGAGGCTAGGTCCAGTCAGAGTAATTTTAAGGTAGGGTTAGTCAGGTTAGGTTAGGTGGTTTCGGGTCAGGGACAGGTCAGTTTAGGTTAGGTCACGTCAGGTCAGGTTCATTTTTTTCCTCGAATTTACCAACAAAAAAGAAAATTAATTTTAATACCTTCGAATAATAATCCTAATAGAGCTGAAAAATAATTTTTTTCCACATTTTTTACATTTCAAAAAAAAACAAGTTTTCTTTAAGATCTACATTTTCTTTACATTTGCTAAACTTTTTTTCAATTAATTAATGAAATTGAAAACAATACATTCATTATTATTACAATTTTCATAAATATGCTAATAACATTTTTTTTAACATCAAAACACATGCTCGCATTGTAATGTCATAAATATTACTATTCTTTTTACGAAAAAAAAATATTTCGTATCTTCAATCAAAGTCGTAAGTACTACACTGCCAGACGTTTTAAAAAAAATACTTTTATTTCATTATTTTATTATTTTTTATCAATTTTTATTACTTGATAAAACCTATTTTATTTTAATATATATTTATTAACTTTTCTTTAAATAAACTTTTTGGAAAACGGTCCTCATTTTCCTTGGGTTTTATGCAACTTCCTATATAGTATATATATAATTATATATATATATATATTATATTATATTATTATATATTAATATATATATATATTATCATATTATATATATATAATATTATATATAAATATATCTTATATATTATATATATATATATATATATATATTATTATATATATATAATATATATATATATATATATATATATATATATTATTATATTATATATATTATATATATATATTATAAATTATATATTATATATATATATAATATATATATAATATTATATATATATATATATATATATATATATATTTATATATATTATATATATATATATATAAATATATTATATTAATATAATATGGGAGTTGGATGCTTCGGGTAAATTTGGAGGATGGAACCGTGGATGCGGATGTGATAAAATCTGTAATTTGCGATGTGGAAGACAGATATCAACATTTAAATCTAAATGATTTTGTGATGTGGATGTGGATGAATGTACAATAATCACTAAATATGTTTATATATATATATTATATATATATAATTTATATATATATATATTATAATTGTATATATATTTATTATATATATATATAATATATATAATATAATATATATATATGTGTGTGTGTGTAAGAGTGTGTGTGTGTGACGTTGGTGTGGGTGGGTGGGTGGGTGGGTGAGGGTGTGTGTATGTGTGTGCTACCGCGAGATTTTTCATAGTCCTTTGGTGGCAGAGACCAAGTCTCCCAATGCGTATGTGGTCTAAAACATTAAAATGTAAATCTATTTCAATGTTAAGAACTAGATGCACACATTAAATAAAAAAAGTATGAGCAATAAATATTCATACGTCTGCGCTAAAATTTAAAGATGAATATTGCATAAATTTCTTTATTTGATAAATTATTTATAAAATTTAAAATTTATAAATTCTTTATTTATAAATTTCTTTATACTTAAAGAGAAATAGTTAATAATGCATTCTTATCCATCATACTTAGGTACAAATATTTTGTAAATATATATTTAAAACAATTTTTTCCTTGTTTATAAAGAAAATCTTATAAATTTTTCTCCGCAAATTTATATCCTTGTATGTAAGTTTATATATATTTTATAGGCATACATGCATATGTTCACACATACATAGATTAACATATGTGTACACAAAGGGAAAGAATATCCATTTTATTATGCATCGTTTGTAATATAACCTCATAAAAAAGTTACTCAAAAAATTATTGCATTAAAACTTTTTGAAATTGTTAATATTTTCTCATGTTTCAAATTAAGTTATTGATGCTATAGCTTCGCAAAACTTTCATATAATATATAATATATATATATATATATATATATTATATATATATATATAATATATATATATTATATATTATATATATATATATAGATATATATTATATATAATATATATATATATATATTTTATATATATATATATATAATATTATTATATATATTATATTATATACTATATATATATTTATATATTATATATATTATATTATATTATATATTCATTATATATATATTAATATATATTATTTTATATATATATATATATATATATAAATTTCCCTGTATGGGACGCATCTCTATGTAGGGATTCAAGAATACCCATATCGTGTGTTCTGCGTGTGGTAAGAGACGATTAAATGGCCAGAGGGAGAGTACACTCGAAGCGATGGAAGTACTTCCCATTACGCTTTTGGTTTGTAGGGTTTATCATACATTCAGTGACCAAAGGATAGCCTTTTTCTTTAGCGTTCATATACACTCTTCTAACAACACCTTACAGACAGCACCTTGCCTTATCCTTGTGTGTTTGGGGAGAAATAATTCCCACATCGTATGTTCTCCGTGTAAATAGAAGGCGATTAAAGACAGTGGTAGTTTGGGGTTGACTACACTACCACTATCTCTTGCCCGCTAGGATTGCTAAAGCATACCTCGGAGAAAGGTCGTGATTGCCGTAAGCAACCTTCTATCTTTCGGCAAAAATGTATGATTTGGTAAATAGAATGTCAGAGGAATAAAATGAGAGAGGATGCCAACTTATGGAATGGCCTATATGGAATGGCGTATGGTCAGTTACGGCCGTTATGAAACAAAGATGAAAGGAAGCGGAGAATATGAGTGGTGTGGTGTGGTGTGGTGTGGTGTGGTGTGGTGTGGTGTGAAATGTGTGTGTGCTGGAGTAGAAAGGAATGAGAGGGGAAGTGAAGTAGTTGCGATTCTGATGCCTGACATGTTGCACAAAGCAATGGTAGATTTTGTTTGTGTGTGTACTAGAATTCTGATAGTTAAATTTAAGTTTGAAAATTTTAAGGTATGTGTGGTTGTGACATATGATCAATATGAGGGTGATGTTGAGGAAAGTACGAATTTCTTGAATAATCTGAATGATGTTTTGGATGGGCTGAGTATAGGAGCTTCAAATTGATTGTGTTGGGCAATCTAAATGGCTGGATAGGTAACACTGTACAACATGAAAAATGTCCTTCACATGAAAATATGTGTTTTTCTTGTATATTCTGCGTGAAAAGAACAGATCTGTGCTTATTTTAAGTCTACCACGTATCAAATTGGTGGAACTGGCGAATTTGACAACTACACCATTTCCCATTTTCCTGTTATTAGATGTTTCCTCCCACGGGCTTTTGTATGTTGTTCAGTATGGTTTGGATATTGTGAGGTGTACTAGTGTTGTAATGAGAAGAGTATATGTGTAATTATAATATATATATATATATAATATATATATATATATATATTATATATATATATAATATATATAATTAATATATTATTATATATATATTTATATAAAATATATATATATATATATATATTATATATATATGTTATTTCACCTATTTTCAAGTTTATATTCGAAATTATAAATATTGCTTATAATTATAATAAGATATTATTATAACAAAAGTATTATATGCTGTAAAGTTCTTTATATGCCACGTCAGTGTAAAAATAGCCCTAACTTATTTTGTTATGTGTGTGGAAGCTTACATTTAAAACGCAACAATGTAGCTTGTCACCATTAGTTAGAAAGGCTTATGAATTGTACTTTGGATGTAAATGTTGGGGACCAGGATTAAGTCCTGGGCTCCACATGTAATGCCTGCATTCATGGTTCCAGGAATCTAGAATTAAAGAAAACGTAGCCGTATGAAATTTGCTGTACTTATGATTTGGCGTGAACCGACTAATCACGTAACGGGATTGTTACTTTGTTTGACAAATGTGCAGGGGTTTTCCAGTATCCAAACCTTACACACCGCAATGCGTCCCAGTTCCTCATTCAAATTATCTCCGTACTACACCTCCCGATAAATTTTACTGTTGACTCAGAAAGGATGACCCTCGATCATTGACACAGTATAAGATCTGACTTGAACGCATCAAATATCTAGACATGTTCAACATCATGAATCACACAGGAGAGCTTAACAATTTGTACGAAATCTAAGCTCTCAGAAACAGACTCAGATTGCTGCTTTCAAACCTTCAGGCTAGAATATATTAGAGAAGGTGGTAAACATTAGTTTTGCATTAAGAGGCCGGAGAGACAGTTTTGCAACTATTTTGCGCAGTAAGATGGAATTGCATATTGCTGTGACGTGAATGGCCTTTGGACAGGCATTGGGACATGGGCATAAACCAGCAGAAGGGTGCCGGTTTATTGATTCCTCCAAACGTAGTCTCAAGGCAGTGCTTCTCCATATAGGCAATGTTTTTTTCGTCTGTTCTGTAGCATTTCTACTACAATACAAAGGAAGCGTACGGAAGTTATGATTCTGATACTTAACCTACTGTCAATTGAAGTAATACAACATTTATATGGCATTTGTTTGGACTGAAGGTCATTGAACTATTTACAACAGGCATGCTACAGGCTTACAACACAAAAATTCTGCTACTTCCTCATGCAAAGGGATAAGCTTGCAGAAAAATCAACTGCAGATGTCATCCGATGGAGCTTCTGATTTAAGATGTAATGATGAGTAGAAAGTAGACTCGCGCGAATTTTTGGCAATCCCCCGCTGCTGTCTCAGTAGAACAGAGTCCACCATCGTCCTCCAACCAAGCGTCTCCTCTCCTTAAAGATCTCCCTAGTCACAAAATTAGAGATCTCCTAAAGCCACAAGGGCAACATTGCTTCGTGTGGTCTTCGATGTCTCCATAACACTTGAATCAGATTCTTTGCCAAAACGACACCAGTCAGGATTTAAACTAATAGTCAGTCAAGCCGCTATCTACTCGACCTATCAACCTCAAAAATGGTAATAATTTTTAAAGTTTAAACTGTCTGAGGTATTAACAAATATTTTTGGGAGGCTTCCCAACTTATCGACTCCTACTGACTTCAAGTAATATGCCTTCCAGAGCTCTAGCTTTCTTTGAGTGACTTAATTTTCGAATTTTTATGTGGAACTTCTCAATCTGCCACTGTACCCCTTTGGATAGATATTTTGCCAGTCATCCTCGTTTAAACCCTTCGCACTAACGAATGCCTTTTAGACACCTCTGCAACGCAATTGCATATAGATTCAATCTGACCAAGAATATACGATCTTTCTACTATATTGTTTTGATCCATGTTGTAAATTTCATAAGATTTTTGAGATGTCTGCAACAGCTTACCCTCAGCAGACGTCTGGATATTTTGAACTTCTCATCCTCTTTTGGGGTTTAAAAAAAAAAAAAAAATTTTTTGGTTGGCCTTTCTTATGTCCAACTCGCTGTGGACTTTATTTGGAAACCCGTTCTCTTGTAGGTTGCCTTTAAGTGCAGGAGAGCCCTTTTCCGCCCCTTAAAATAAAACCTGTTATTCATCATACGTATCTCTCCAGTATTGATGTATCCTTTTATTCTTATGCTATCACTCACCAGTTTTCTTGGTATCGTCTCGATGCCGCCCTTCATCGTCATAAAACAGCACTCTTCAACACCAGTTTCTGCAGTTTGGAAGGTAGTCCTTAAGATCTCGTTGAGACGAAAGGACTACCACATTAATCAGATACGGTCCTACCATAATTCACCTTGTATCGGTCTCATGCTCAGTCGCAGATGCCTTGGATACAGTTTCTAGTTTCCCACTATCAGATGGATTTAAAAAAGAAAAAATCAAAGTTCCTCCTGTCCACTTGATCTCTGATCCATAGGAAGACCTCCAGTATAATCGCTTCTCTAAACTGGTTGAATTAAAGCGACACCGTCTGCTTTCAAAGATGGCTGAATGGTACTTCCTACACAATGACCTTACCATCTACGCTGCTTTAACCAAACTTTCATACTGACATTCAATCGGTCAGAAACTGCATAGTGATTGGAGCGATCAACGCGGCTTTCGCTTTCCCCCGATAAAATATCAGCATTACACTATTCCAGTGAAGAGTTATGAAAACATAATCTGATTTCCCGTCAACAACTCTTTGCCTTTCCTATACAGACCAAACCGTCTCAGATTCCTAGGCCTGATTATGTATGAATTTCTAATGTACCTTAACCACATATATCACCCAAATGAGGATTGTCTTTGTTCATTCTATTTACTTGCCACTTCACCTACGAAGTGGTGCTCCGATAAAAAATCTATGGAGTTTATTTAAAGGTTTTGTTCGAGTCAAAGTGGACTACAGCTACACAATATACAGACAAACGTCTCCAACTTACCCCACTTTCTCAATCCAGTCTTAAAATATCGGACTTAAATAGTAACACACTATTTCCACTATTTGAAAAGAATACTTTTATCTGCATCACCCTCATCCGTCTCCAAATATCGCCACCTTTGTCGCTAACTCTTCTTATCAATATGACTTAGAGTCCTACTTATTGGACGTTTACAAAGACCATATATAATGTTTTACAGTATGGAAGCAGACGGTTTTGCTTAATACACACAGGTGGCGCGATTACGTTCTGGCAATTTTCCATTTCCAAGATTATTTCGCAATATTCAAATTCACTACAGCCTCACTCATCCTCTTGAAAGCTGCTTTATATTCCCATTCTGCAATCCACATGAACTCTGTACTGTTTACACAACTACTCTAATTCTGGCAAAGGATGGGACCCTCTGCCATCTTTCTCATCTCAGAATCTTTCATACTCTCCTTTTTTATGCATCCATCTTTACTTGAGAACCGATATCTTTAATATTGGCAATTTCAAGGATTTTATCCCTCATGGCGAAGACTCATACATTATATTACATATTCAGATTATCGAGGTGCACTTCAGGCACTGAAAATTTGTAAACCAAAAGCCCATTAGACCTGCCTGTTCAACGGTTGTCCAATTACTTCATTCTCGCAAAGAGTTTATAACATGTTATTGAAGATATTCTGAGAATGTTCGCTACATTTATTTTTATGGTAATTTTGGAGTATAAAGAATTATGCAATGGTTCATTATCATTGATATTGTCAGGAAAAGGCTATAAAGGTTTCAGGAGTATGTACGCAAAATGTTCATGAAAATATTAAAAGAAAACATTAATAAGATTGAGTCGGTAAATATTTCACGTTACTTGTTATGTAATATGTCAAACTATGACAAAAGTTATTGTACTTAAAAATTTTAAATAAAAAAAATTGAACTTTTAAACATTTTAAATTTTTATCGTTATTTGATTTAATATATTTGATTGTTTTGAAATATAAAGAATATGAAAATTATATTGTTAGTGAAATTATATATTTAAATATTGATATATTTGTGCGTTTCTTTAACTCAATAAATTTCTTATTTAAATACCTTATCTCTTTTATTATAACTACGATTGAACTTGGGTTGGCTCAGCACCGAAATTTTTTGCACCGTACTACACCAATATTTTATTTTTTTAGCACCGCACCGATACTCAACCCTAGTTTGAACTCTAGTTCTTTAATGCATATTTTCTATTTTTCAATGTGCACCTCATGCGAAATTAATTTGCCTCAAGATCATTTATATTCGACTTTCCGCGTAGCAGTCTGAGTTTTATCTTCCTGGGGGCTAGATTTAAAACTTGGCTGGGAACACGTGGTGGCGACAGGCTTGGAATAGCCGGCCTTAAAGTTCGATTTCCTGTAGTCCCCCCGTGTTACCCTCTGCGAAGTGGATAAAACACGTTAAAAGGAAGTTTTTCCCCCCCTGGTAATTATTTAACTAGTTCTGATAGAAAGGTATGTGACTACCTGCGACAAAAAAAAATTTAGAACATCTTTAGTTATACTGATGGTAAAAGGAGTGTAACCATTCGACTAACTGAAATAGATGAGACTAGAACCATTGCTTTATGAGTGGTACCTCTCCATGTATTCGATTCGTTCAGTGTTATATGATTGGTACCTCCATATATTTGATCCGTTCTAAATGAGTGATACCTCTCAATATATATACGATTGTGTCATCCATACTGGAAATATCGTATCCGCTTTGCGTACAAAAACTTGGATGGTGATAATACCAAAGACGTCTCAGAACTCTTAATTTCTTAGAGGTTTGTTTAGATAAAAAGATAATGTGATACGGTTGTAATTCTTATAAGGTAAAAAACGAAAAGCCCTTTTATAAATATATACAAGATGAAAAATAAAACGCTATATTGTTAAACATTTATATATGTATTAAAAAATTATACAGTACTGACTCTTAAATCTTAGAACAGAAAGAACAGAAGAAAATTGAAATACAAAATTTTTAGACTTTAAAATTTTAAGCTCACTCTCCTAGTTTCATTATTCGTGGTTTAAAATTTTTACATAAAAAATGCGGAAATTTTATAATATTCAGCCAGAAGATGTTGGGAACACTAGTTTAAAATCTTTGTAAACTAATCTATTTAATTACGAATTAAAGTAGGAATTATTAGACACCTTTTGCGAGAGACTCTCTTGGCCCATAGTGTTCCAGGAAAAAAAAGCAATGACTAAGAGTATTTACACTACGGGTCACATTCAGGTTACTACTTGTATTTTAGTATTTCTCCTAAACCAGAGTCCTGTTAATGAATCAGAAGTGCCGCTCCTTATACATCTGCATAACTATTTTGTTTTATACAAAAAAAAAACAAGGTTAATTATTATGTGCTACTTATAAATCTCTTAAATCTAGTTAAGAAATCCTAAGAGCATTTTGTATAAAAATATATTTTCCATCTGAACACTTTTTTTTTTCCTTATTATTAATTTAAAAATCACATTGTAATAAAATTGTGTTCTCATTCTGCTAGTAACAAAAAGTTAAAGTTTCCCTTCAGCTAAGTTGTTTCCTCTCCCTATTTCTGTCAAACATATATTCACTGCTAATAGTAATGAGAATAAATAGCCAGTTCGAGAACTTTCGTCTAGAAATTTGAATTAACAAAGGTTATATCACAGGCATTTAGGACTTTTACTCTAAACTTATTCTCGAATCACTTGCTTGAATTCAATAAGTAAAGTCAAATTTGAAAGTAAATGAAATTAAATTGCTAATTAAAAAAAAATTGATAAATATTTTGTTATTAAACAATTGTGACCAAAGAAAAATAATTCAAATTTGATTTTAACTTGTAATCTAAACAAAATGGCAGACAATGAAATCATGTATGATTAAGCATAGCATAAAGAATTTACGCCGAGAAAAGTGATCAAAGCAAAATGCCCGAAAGCATTAATAACATCTTCAGGCTCGTCAATGCATTTTAGTCTTCAAACCACTTATTCAACAGGTACTTCTGGAAAGGCATTGTAGAGAAACCGACTCATGACCGGGGATTGCGGACTCAATTCTCTTGGTGTACATTTTGGATCTTGCATGATCGTCATCTGCATGATATATATATATATATATAATATATATATATATATATATATATATACTATAAATATATTATATATATATATATATATATATATATATATATATATATATATAAATATATGGTATTATATATATATATATATATATACTATACTATATATATATATTATATATATGTATATATATATAAATATATATATATATATATACTATATATATATTATATATGATATATATATATATAATATATATATACTATATAATAGTATATATATATATATAAATATAGTATCATATATAGTATATATAATATCAATATATAATATATATAAAATATATATATATATATATATATATATATATAATATATCATATATATAATATATATATTATATATATATATATATTATATAATAATATAATTAGCGGAGGTGTATAATATATACTATATATATATATAATATATATATACTAGTAATATATTAGTTATGCGTGCATAGGCTTCTGAATGAAATAGAAAGTATGTATGATAGTGAAGCAGTGTGTAAGAAAAAAGGGCGTTAAAAGTGATATGGTTTAATGTTGAATAGCAGAGTAAGAAGGGGATGTGTTCTAGGTCTCCTTGGTTATTTCATTTGATATGGATGGGTTGCAGGCAGAAGCCGTGTAAATGGACACAAGAAGTTGAAGGGCGCCCTGGCTTATGTTGAATAAATTGGATTTATGTGTGGTGAAATCTGAAAAGAGTTTCGCAGGGTGCGTGAAAGAGGGGTTGAAGTAAGTGTAAAGGTAGTATTGTAGTAAGTGAGGGAGTCTGCGTATCGATGTGAAGTCATAGTTAGATGGTGAGCAACTGGAACAGGTATCAGAGTTTAAAATTTAGATATTGATGTTGGCATGAACAAGGAGGACGGATGATGCGGAATGTTAGTAGGAAGTTGTGAGACGTAGAAGGTGGCTGATGCAATTAAAATCCTTGGAGGATGTGAGAGGACTTAAGTTCCTTGCATGTGCTAGGGTTTTGCTGAGGGTAATTTTACCTGCTGCTTAATGTATACATAGTGGCAAAACTATAGCTGCGAATAAGAGGCATAGATCTAAAGTTAAATGTGTTCAGAGGTGCTGGCAATTTTGGGGCGTGTTAGTGTGAGAAGAATTGATATATGAAGAAGGAACATAGGCAATGTGTAGGTGTGAGAAGGGGTAAATGAAAGAATAACGAGAGTTACATATGGAAAGGATTGGGATTATATTAGTCGTTGGATATAAGCAGTTATATAGTGCTGTGAATGTGCTGGGATCGACCGGATGCGAAATCCAGTAAAGGAATGCACGAAGGAGAGGAATGTGGGGTTGGCAGAGGCGAGAAAAAATGTGCATAACTATTGAATGGCAGGGTTTTGTAGGGAGGCATGGTTGCAGGCCTAGCCCAGGGTGAGGCGTCACGTTCGCAGTTCGAAGATCTGGCGTGGACTTTTCTGGCTGCGACGAGCTACTATGACTTTTCTGTTCCGTGTATCGCTACGCACCTCACTCGCAACTGGGGATAGGAGGAAAGATTATATATATATATAATATATATTATATATATAATATACTATAATATATATATATAGTATATTATATATTATATATTATATATATATATCTATATATTATATATATATATATATATATATATATAGATTATATAGTATATATATATAATATATATAGTATAATATATGTAATAGGAATAATTTGTTAGTAGTGCAGTAGTATGTACATGTGCTAAAGTAGGAGTAAGAACGTCAATAGTGAGTGGTGGAATGAAGAGGATGCTAGCGGTTGAAAGTAAAGAGCCGTGGTTGAATGTGTTAAAAGTCAGTGATTAGGTCTCAAAAGAAAAATGCATGGAAATATATAAGGAGGAAAAAAGGAAGACCAAAAATGGCATGCATAGAAGGAAATAAAAAAGAAGTAAATGAAATGAACAGTTTGGAAGGAGGATGAATTGGGACTTACAAGGGAATAGGAAAATCCGGAAGGAAGTATTAAAGGTTAAGAAAGAGAGCATGGGGAATCTTCATAAAATAATGAATAGGAATGGCATCTTCGTGAATGATGAAATGGATATGAGGAGAATGTGGAGGGAACAATTCGAATATCTATACAACACTGGAAAATTGCAAGTCCTGACGTGAATGTATGTGGGTTTGATTGGTGTAAGAAGAAATAGGTATTTTAGGAATGAGGTAATAGATATAGTGAGAAGGCTGATGAATGGTTAGTAAATCCGCAGGATAGATGGAATTACTGGTGAAATGATCAATAATGGAGGCGAGATTGTGATGATTGGATATTGAAGTTGTGTAACAAAGCGTTTGTGGAGGGTTAGTTCCGAAGGACTGAAGGAGAGCAGTAATAGTACCCTTATATAAAGGTAAGGGATATAAAGGGAATTGTAGGATCTATAGGGGAATTAGTTTATTGTGTTGTAGGGAAGATATATGCTTGTTTTTGGTTGAAAGAGTGGGTCGAGTGGTACTTAACTTTAGCGAGGTACTCTACTTCATTCAGCCTCTTCTATGCACTTGCCAAATTTCATCTATCTACGAGCATTTCCAAGTTTAGGGGTTCAACCCCATTCCACGATGGGCGTAGTGGCGTGAAAGCTCGGGACAAGGTAGGCAACACCACCAGTCGTACGGTTACCAAGTTTGAGAACGATACGATAACCGTAACTTTACTATATAGCGGAAAGTAAAAAGGCGCGGGACTTAAAAGGATATCGAACCCCGAAAGGGGGTTGGTGATTAAAAGAATTAGAAGGTAGACGGTGCGTGCGTTAGATGGAAAGTGCCAGACTGATGGAAGAATTGGGAAGACAATAAGCAGGGCACCCATGCTTATTTTGCGCTGATGATTTGGTTTTGTGTGGCGAATCTGAAGAAAGTTTGAGAGGATTAGTAGAGGGGTTTGGCAGAGTGTGTAAAAGGAGGGGTTTGAAAGTAAATGTAGATAAGAGTAAAGCGAGTTACCCGGTGTGAAATCACGTTGGATGGTGAGCAATTGGAACAAGTATCTGAGTTAAAATATTTAGGCTATATATTGGATGAAAAAGGAACGGATGATGCAGAGTGTAGTAGGAAAGTTGTGAAAGGTGCAATGAAATCCCTCATGAAATTAAAGAGACTAAGTTTTGAGTGTCTTAGTGTTGTGCATAAGGGTATATTCACTATATTGTTACCAGTGTTAATGTATTCACAAGTGTATCCAAGGTATAATCTGTTCAAATGGACAACCGTAGTGGTGCTTTTGGTGTGAAAATAATTTTTAAAATGAGGAATGAACTTGTTAGAGAGTTGTATGGTGCGAAGAACGGCGTAAATGATAGAATAAACGAGAGCGTATTAAAATAGTTTGGTACATCATATGAAAAGGATGGATGATAGTCGAATGGTTAAGCGTATGTATAGTGGTGACTGTGCTGGAAATCGACCGGTTGGGAGACAGAAGAAAAGGTGGATTGAGTCAGTAAAGGAATGGGAATTTGACAGAGGCGAGGGAAAAAATGCATAATAGGAGTGGATGGTGATGTTTTGTGAGTGGGTATGGTTGCGGGCCTGGATCATCAAGAGATACCAAAGGAGAGTACGTCTGGTCCAGCATCTTGTATTGTTTTTGAAAATATATTTTCTTGTTGTCATTTTCTATTAATATTCCTTCATTTTTTTTTTATTATATCCGAGGAAAATGAATTATTTATTTCATAAAAGTAATGTATAGTTTTAAATTTAGGAAAACTTCCTAAGAAGATTTGACCTTTCAGACATTTTTCTTTACCAATCTTGTAATTACTAACAATAAAAAAACTGCATCCTAAATCAAATTCTTTAGCCATTTTTGTTTATTAAATTTTTAGTGAAATATCAATGATAGAGAGGTAGAAGAAACCAGAGTAAAAATATCAAAGTTTTTTAAAAACTAGAACATTAAATATAAAAAGCAGAGAAGCTACAGAACTTTGTTGTTAAAAAAATTCCATTATTAGACACTCGTTTCGCATTGTACTAGTTCGAAAAAGTAAAAACAGCCATCATCCTATAAATTTTTTTTTTTTAAATATGCAATTTACTTAAATTGCTTAACAGTCCGGTCACCTGGATTTAATTACTCTTGCCCGCAATGACTAGAAAATCTAGTTTACTCGAGG
>JABUQX010076179.1:5000-7500 GCA_015478945.1 Trachelipus rathkii
TAATAATAATAATATATGTATATGTATGTTTGTAATATATATGCATATAATAATATGCATGTAATAATATATGTATATAATAATAATAATAATAATAATAATAATAATAATAATAATAATAATAATATGTGTAATAATAATAACAATAATAATAATAATAATATGATAATAAAATATAATAATAATAATAATAATATGTTTAAAAATTTAATACGCGTAATAATATAATAATATATGTATATGTAATAATAATAATAATAATAATAATAATAATATGTAATATGTAATAATATATGTAATAATAATATATATGTAATATATGTAATAATAACAATGTAATATGTATTTAATAATATGTATGTATATGTATATATGTATAAAAACATGCTAACATATCTGTGTTTCTTCATATATATATATATATATATATATATATATATATATATATATATAGGTTCTTTGTGATTTCGCCAACCACTAATTTTGTAAGGTTGGTAGTAATATCATAATATTGTTGTAAAACAGAAAGAAAATAGTTTAAATCTCGCAAAATATTTTAAATCTCGCAAGCACTTATGGTTCGCGAAAAGGAAAAGGTTTAGTACATGAAGAAAAGACCATATATTAAGGTTTTTTGAGCTTAGCGCATATTAATTTATATTACATTGCATTTATTTAATACATTTTATAGATTTCTTTTACTGCTTGCTCGATATTGTTTATAATAATAGCCAATAATAATAATAATAATAATAATAATAATAATAATAATAACTAGTAATAATAATAATAATGTAATATAATAATAATAATAACAATAACAATAATATTAATATTATAACTATAATTATAATTATATTATAATTATAAGGCCAGCCTCTAGAAGAGCCACAATCCATATCAAAAACAAAAAAGCTACAGGGAAAAGGAAAACATTGTGGGAATCCTGGCAACAATTTTAGTGCGGAAAATGTTAAAAAAAAAAAAAAAAAAAAAGCTATTGCACACAGGGAGCTCGAGCCGGCGGGGACATAGTATATATATATATATATTATTTGTAAAGGTATTACACAGCAATGTGGGGCTCGAGCCGACAGGGAACACAGGGGGACGTTTTCCATACCCGTAGAAGGGGTGGAGGAACCGTGACGCAAACCAAAGAGCGTGGAGGTTCGGAGACCCTCCCGGAGGAAAAAGAATTAGTCCTACCGCGTAGTTCCAGGCCGAGAGACCGACTCCTGCCATCAGTGCAGGTAGCAACACCCTTGGGGTATTCTTTAGTTAAAAAAAAAAATTAGTCTATTTATTTTAACGAGTAACATATAAAAAGTCTCTAAATAGGCCTTCTACTCATATTACTATAATTATTAACAATTCTTTTTTTTTTTTTTTTTTTTACATTTTCATATGTGATAAAATTTTACCAGGATTCAAAAATGTATTCCCTTTTCCCTGTAGCTTTTGTAGTTTTCGAGATTTTTTTTTTTTTTTTTTTTTTTTTTTTTTTTTTTTATAACATTGGACCAACATTCCAGCAATGTATTCCTTTTCCCGGTAGATGTTGTAGTATTTTAGATATGGATTATGGCTCTTTAAAAAAAAAAAATATTTTAGACAAAGAAAAAGCTCATACACAAAACATTGAACGTACTTGCCAAACAATAGTGTTAATTTATTTTCATACATAATTTCAATTTTGAAACATATTACTAGTAACACTGATATTACGAATATTAGGAAAATAATTTCATTACATTAAATTCTTTATATTTAAATGGTTTTCAATTCCATTGAAATTTAATATTTTATACTTTTTAAACTTCACGGAAACAGATAAAAATAAAAATAAATTAAATTGAATTTTAAATAGAAAAAAAAGCCTTAAAGGCAGTTCTTGCTGCATAATAGACTATAATACCAAGCTGCATCCTCTTGTGTGGTTGGCGAGAACTCGTGAAATCACTACGCACCTTTCTTTCTTTTTATATTGGGTATATATATATATATATAACAACATATATAATAATAATATATATATATATGCTATGTATATATATAGCATATATATGTATTTATAATAATTTAGGCAATAATAATAATATATATATATATATATATATATATATATATAACTAAATATATATATGTATATATATATATTTATATAACATATAATAATAATAATATATGTATATATAATATATATATATATATATATATATATATGTAATAATAATAATATATATAATAATAATATGATAATAATACATATGCAGAAGAAAAAATTATGTCAAGTTGACATAAAATTTTCTATTAATCCTGATTCCCCTCAGGAAGTTAATTTTACGTCATGATGATTAAAATATTAATGATATAATTTTTATATTCATCATGATATAATATTTTATTTCTTTGCCAACATATAATGACAAAGTTAAACCCATTACCTGTTATATTTAACTTTCATAGAAAATTGGAAATTTCTTTAATATATATATAT